>BJCO01764222.1:0-13268 GCA_018326465.1 Flaveria floridana | reverse complement strand
ATCTTAAATTGTAATTTAGAAATGATTCAAAACCATCATTTATCTCTAACTAGAAATACATTTATTGTCACAATATTCGTGCCCACAAAAGCCTTTTTTAAATTTATGGCAAAAACAATCGTGCCACCAAATTGGTATAGATATTTTGTAATTAATATTATGGCAAAAATAAAAGTGCCACTAAAGATCTTCCCAAGATTGGGTGGCACATAAAAAAGTGCCACTAAATGGCTTTAGTGGCACTGCTTCTAGTGGCACTTTTTTTGTGTGCCACATAAAAATATAGGGGCCATTAGTGGCACTTTTTGGGTATTCTGTGACACTTTTTGTGTGTCATTGTATGACAATTTTTTTGTAGTGAAAATACAACTAGACAAAATACTACAGTTGCTAGAAGTATGTTAACTAAGATAAAATATTATCCTAGAATTAGGTATAGTCATGAAAAGTCCATGACTTACCTTTTGTCACCAACTAAGTATGGTGACTGTACTAATCTATGATAGATGAACAGTGGATAAAGTAAGGTCAAACATACCCGCATGGAGAATCTCCATGCAGTCTGTCAATAAAGTAGTTGACTATACTGACAGAAACCTTACTTTTGTCCACTAGTCAAAGTTGGTTCTTCCGAAGGTAAGTGTACACGGAAGACATGAAATCTTTCGAAGTCACTTTGGCTTCGGAAGAAACAACTTCTTCAGAATCAACTACTCCTTGTCTTGGTCTTCATGGTATATCCGAAGAGTAACTCTCTTCGGAAGTTCTTCTTGCTTGGCTTTGGAAAACTTTTGACTTGGCTTCAGAAATAAACATTGTCTTCGGAAGTCCATTCTAGATGTACCAAAATAAAGCTAAGTATTGGGTTTTGGTTGCACCAGTCTCATTAGACCCAACAATCATAAACAACGCCCCTTGTCCAACGCCTAAAGACATACTTTTTTGGGAACTCTATTATATCATAAAGTCTAAGAACATAGAAAATATGCCTATATAGCATTCTAAAACTTCTCAAACCTGTTGTAGCTACATGATATTGTCATATCTTCTTTCGAAATAGAACCTACACAAAATACATAATGAAGTATAAAGACACAATGAATAAATAAAGAAGAACAAGGCTGAAATAAAAAAAACACATAATACAGAAAAAAAACTAACATAATTACACTTAAAAACCATATTAAAAGCACAAAAATAAAAAAAATAGTATCCGATATAATGCATAACGAAACCATTTAAACAAATACAAATTAAAAGACCTATAAAAAGAGAATACAAAATAATTAACAGAAAACGCAATGAACAACATTATTAAAAAACTAATTAAAAAAACAAACTCATACCTTAAAATGTGAAGTACATGAATGAAAAAAATCTTTCACTTAAAATTTTTGCAAACTCACAAACGGTCACAATGCACACAGATACATAACTATAAAGGCATCATCTATCTCTAATTGTTGATCAAAAAATTATTCGCGTAAAATTTGGGCAGCTTCCTTTTCAATAGCAAATGAACTCTAAATGTCAGGGCCAGTATATATGGTCTCATGCTCATTTCTAATATGCTAATACATTTGAGCCTTTATTGTTGTTTCAAAGTGACTTAAAAACTCAACTAAAATGGACTTTGAATTATAAAATCGACCAGAAAATGGTTCTCACTCTCGAATCTTGAGGTGGTATGCATAAGCCCAGACAACTTCTTATCGTGATAATATGCAGGTATCCGATCTCGTCGAAGATTATAAATGTCAGACAACCAAGAATTATCAATTAAATCAAAATCAGAAACAATTATATACCATTCCTTTTCAAACTCTTCAGGACTATTAGAATCAAACCACATATATAACGAAATCTTCTTTTCATATTTGTTGTGTTACACAAAACTGGTCCAAGTTACAAAAAAAAATCTTTTAAACACAATAATGAAAGATAAAGACGAAAGATACAATGGGATAAAGATACAACTGTAAGGGATCACAAATAACATAAGATCGATCTCATAACAATCACACGATATATTATCACTGCGATATAGAAAGGTAGAAGATAAGAATGATAGTAAATAACTTTCAGTTGTATTGTTCTCTGATTTTTAATGAATTACAATGAATGTGAAATCAGGAAATGATAAAAAGCGTAACAATTACATTAAGAACTAATTATTTGTACTAAACTCTAAACTTCTCGCGTAGTTCTCGCGCGATAGGTACTTCTCGCGTGGCAAGTATTGGTTCTCATGTGACTTTATCTTGATCAACTTGATTTTGATTTCCTGAGCCTCTAGGTTCAATCAGTATACCCTGGTCATCTTTTTTAACTTGGATAACCAAGAAAAACAAAATTTCTCCAATAGAGCTCATCTCAAATTTCTTTTTTAACACTTCTTCAAATTCCTTGCACAGATCTTCCTTTGTAGATCCGAAGATAATATAATCAACATAAATTTGAACTAGGATAATATCTTCACTAGTTTTCCTTAGGAATAAAGTCTGATCAATAGCACCCCTTGTATAACCATTTGCAAGAAAATGTTCAGTCAGAGTAGCATACCAAGCACGAGATGCTTGATGTAAGCTATAAAGTACTTTGTCTAACTTGTAGACATACTCAGGATGATTACGATCTTCAATACCTGATGGTTGACAAACATAGGTTTCTTATTTCATCTCATCATATAAAAATGTAGTTTTGACATCCATCTAATATACTTTGAAGTTCTTGTATGAAGCATAAGCCAGAAAAATTCGTATAGCTTCTAGTCTAGCAACTGGAGCATATACTTATTCATAATCAAGTCCTTCAACCTGATAGAATCCTTGAACTACAAGTCTGACCTTGTTGCAAACAATCACATCCTTTTCATCCATTTTGTTTTTGAATATCCATTTAGTTTCAATTGGCAGCTTACCCTTTTGGTAATTGACACAAATGCCATACATTTAGCCTTTTGAATTGCATCAGCTCATCTTGCATAACTTCAACCCAACTGTTCTCCTTTAATGTCATTCAACATTCTTTGGCATAATTTGAGAAATAAACCATGAATACAAGCATGTATTATTGTACCGGATCGACTTAGAGTTTGACACCTTATGATAATGAACCAATGATTGCTTCAAGTGGATGATTTTTATGAATTCTCAACTGAGAAATCGTATCTTCAGAGATAATTTCATCTAAATTAGACATGTGACCCACTGGTTCGTCAACAGAATTTCCTCTTTCAAGGTGATACATAATATCTTCCTCTTAATGATTATCATGATCAATAGATAAATCTTCAAATGGAACTTGAATGGTATCAATTGGATTATTTTAAGTAGAAGAAGAACTCTAATCAGAACCCTATGGAGCTTGCTCAACAACAGGATTAGAACAAGACATTTTAGATTCAGAAACTCATGGAAGAACTATGACAGTTGAAGAAGAAGGTACATCTGAAGATCCTCTAAGAGCTAAAGACAACATAGGACCAATTTCATCAGTAAATATATCTTGAATTGAGGATGACAAAGGTTGATTAGCTGTAGAGACATCAGAGGATCGATTAAAAGTTTTAAATAAAGAAACATAGTCATATACCCATGAAGGAGCAGAACCTGCATCTGTTTTATTATGACTCAACAATTTATTTAGATCTTTTATTAGAAACCCGATATGTGGTTTTTTTGCTGAATATCCAACAAAATAACATTCATTTGCTTTTTCATCAAATTTTAATTGTGAATGAGATGTATAACAAAGTACAACAACATCCAAATGTTTTGAAATATTTGACTTTGGGTTTATATTTGAAAAATATTTCATAAGGAGTCATGTTTTGTTGTTTATTTATTAAAACACGATTCTAAATGTAACATGCAGTGTTAAGAGCTTCAAGCCAAAAGAATGATGGTAATTTGGCTGCTGATAACATTGTTCTGGCAGCTTCAATTAAAGTTCTGTTTCTTCTTTTAGCAACTCCATTTTGTTATGGAGTTTTGGATGAACTGAATTGTCTAGCTATCCCCTTAGAGTCATAAAATTCATTTAGAGTATGATTGCATAACTCTGTTCCATTATTATCTCGAATGCATTTGATGTTTTTTCAGTGGGTCATGAATTTGATCAGTAGATGAGGAGTCTTATCTTTTATTTCTAAAAATAAGACCCAAGTAAATCTAGAAAAATCATCAGTAATAACCAAGCAATATGCATGACGTCCTAAACTCAAAACACTTACTGGACCGAATAAATCCATGTGTAACAGTTGAAGAATAGCATCAATTTTGGTATGAACAACTGGTTTATGAGGAAGTTTATGTTGTTTTCCTTTTGAACATGATAAACAATATTCGATAAGTTGAATGTAACACCCAGAAATTTTGAGAAAAAGGAAAGCAAAATAGCTTTCGCGCGAAAGGGGTGTTTTCGTGCGAGAAGATAGTTGTCACGCGAGAGGAGAGCTATCACGTGAGAAGTCTGTGAAAAGTACAACTGGGTATACAAAGATGCGAACACCCATGCCTGGCACTCACTTATGCGAAAAGTGCTGCTGCTAGAGAGGGAGACGACTGCATAGAGAGAGAAAGTGAAGAACTGAGGTGTTAAGGTATGTGAACTTGTGTAGTAACATGTATTATGTACTAAGGAATGATTATTGATATATATAACATGTGGTTATGTAGTTTTCATTCGATAAGGATTCGGGGAGGTCGTATTTGTCCTACTACATCACGAGGTGAGTTTCTAGACCCCACTTTTCATGTGTTTTCCATGTTTTGGGGCTAATATGCATACCTAAATGAATGTGTTTGATAAAGTATGATGATATAAACTGTTATAGTACGTATTATACGCTAAAGTAGCTAAAGAATCGATAACTTATGGATAAAGTTGACGTAATAGAAAACTTATTGAGTGAGGAGAGAGTTCTCGTGTGAAAAGTAGGTGTTTCGTGCGTAACGGTTACTTTTTGAAAGTTCCCGCGCAAATGAGGAAACTTGTCTAGCAAGTTGTCGTATAAGAGGAGGTTCTCACGCGAATAATGATGTTCTCATGCGATCGAGGGGTTCTTGCGCTTATAGATGTTCTCGTATGAAAACTTGATAGTTATGTGTAACGTTAACCCGTATAACGAACGATAAAGATGGAATAATGATGAACGAAATGGTAAAGTGTTAAACTATGAATATATATAAATATTATATATATTACAGTTAAAAAGGTTAAAGAATGATGATAAAGTCACATGTGAACGTTAAATAACTTGAATAATAATGCAAGAATAGTTGCCCGGTAAAGCACAGATGTGAAAAAACGTTAAAGAGCTAAAAAAGGCTTGCAAGCACTGCTAAAGGAGGATTGTATTTGTTACATTCTCACATAGGAGTTACAAATCGGTGTACTCATATAGGGGTATACTTTGTGTTGGGTCTGATATGGCTGGTGCAACCAAAACAAACACTTAATTTGATTTTAGTACAATTTATGAAGGATTTTCAAAGACAAAGCTGCATTTCTGAAGATAAGTCCACCACCTTCCGAAGGCAAGACTAGAAGAACTTTCGAAGAGAAACTTAGTCTTTCGAGACTAAGTTTACTCTTCCGAGTATGAAAAAGATAAAGACTGGAAGTAGTTGATTCGAATGAGTTGTTTCTTCCGAAGCCAAAGTAGCTTCGGAAGACTTTATGTCTTCGAAAGTTTACTCACCTTCGGAAGTAACAACTGTGAAGAGTGGATAAAGTAAGGTGTCTGTCAGTCAACTGCTATACTAACAGACTGCACATGCGGGTATCTTTGACCTTACTTTATCCACTGCTCATCCATCATAGATTAGTACAGTTACCAACCTTAGTTGGTGATAAAAGGTAAGTCATGGGCTTGTCATGACTACCTAATACTAGGATAATACTTTATCTTAGTTAACATACTTCTAGCATCTGTAGTATTTTGTCTATTTGTATTTTCCACCTGGTTTTCCAAGTATAACTGGCTGTAGATTGTAGTATATATAGTTCTCATTGTAAGCTTTAAGAGCATGCTTGTAAGAGTCTTGTAATCTTTGAGTTTAGAATTAATATATACAAGTATCTTGAAAAACTTATTCTTGTATCTTGCTTACTTAGTATATTATTATCAACTCTTAGAAGATTCGGCTTCATCATTTAAGAGTAACCAAGTGAGCTTTAGAGAGAACTATTATGTTGAGTGATTTGTAACGATCTTACAATTGGTATCAGAGCTTCCAGGCTCTTGATTGTGAGATCTTACCATCTCAAATCATCTTGACTTTTCACTCATACACTCACCTCACTCAAAATGGCCAGAAACCAGAAATCACCAGAATTTGAAATGGGAACGATGACTAAAGCTCCTATCATCACTCCTGAAAATTTTAGATCCTGACGGATGAAGATTGAAGGCTTCATCAAGTATGAAGACGGCCAAATGTGGAGATCCATCGTTAATGATCCTTACAAGCCAAAGGTGGCATCACTAGTTGGCAAAGGTGCCATGATAGAAAAGGATGTTGAATATCACTCAGATGAAGATCACAAGAAGATGGACATTGACAACAAAGCCATGACTATAATGCTTACAGCCATACCAAACTCCATCATGGTAGGCTTTGAGCATTGCAAGACAGCCAAAGAACTCTTTGATGCTTTGACTCAGATGTACTCTGGTACTAATGACTCAAAGAAAGACTCCATGAAGCAGCAGTTTGAAAACTTTACCTATATTATTGGAGGGACTCTTAGCCAGCAATATTTCAGGTACATGGATCTTATCTCATCACTTCAATTAGTTGGAGTTTTCCTTGAGAAAAGATCCCTAACAAGGAAGTTCATGAGTGCACTTCCTCAAGAGTGGCCTTTCTACTATGTCTCTATCAAGAGAATAGAAAACTTAAACACTCTCACATTGACTGAACTATTTGGCATTCTTGTGGATACCGTGTAGAGATGGAGACTCAGAAAGGCCATCAGATGAACAGAATTTTTGGTCCTTCCATTAGCAATGCTCTAGTTGTTGCTGAAGGATCAAGAAACCCCCGGTCCTAACAATAGCTGACTTACTCCCAGCAGCAACCAAGTTCTTCTAGTCCATACATCACTTTTCCTGAAACACCAAAGTCTTAACAGGCTCAATCAAGTCCCTTCCCGTACAATTGTGTCTTTGTTTCAGGAAATGAACATTCTAGTGACTTTTAGTTTTGCTTTGAAAATCTAGAATGCTTCAGGCCAGATGATGTTGAATACATGGACATAGTCCAATAAATGGCTCTGCTAACTTATAGAGCAAAGAAGTTTTTTAAAAGAATTGGAAGGCAGTTCCCTCAAAACACAACCAACAGCAAATTTGGGTTTGACAAAAGCAAGGCCAAGTGCTACAACTGTAATCAACTTGGTTATTTTGCCAAGGAATGCATAGCTCCAAAATCCAATCCAAGAGCCACTCAAGCCTCCACATCTTCTGCCACATATAAAGTTGCTTCAACTGAACAACAAACTGCTATTGTTGCTCAAGAAGTTGACTGGAGCTTCATGGTGCAAGAAGTGACTCCTGCTCAAGCACTTATGGCTGGAACTGATGATAGCAAGGTATATGAACATCTTTGCACTCCAGCTTGTATTGCTAAAAGCAAACTGTATGAGGACTATAACATGGAAACCAAATCTGATATTGAGTCCTTAGACATCTTAAAATCTGATTATAAAAGGGTAGAATCTGACTATAAAATGAAAATTGAAGAGTTAGAAAGAACCGTGTCCTCTTTAAAGCATGAACAAACCAATTAAAGGACTTAAATCAAGGATTTAATTTCTAAGTTAACCGAGTCTTAAGCCTAGCTAGTCATAGCTAAGGCTAAAGCAAAGAAGTATGCTATTGAAGAGCATAACTTCCAAACCATTCTTGTATCATCCTCCCACTCAAAATTATGTAATCAAAACAAAGGAGGGTTAGGAACCAATGAAATTGCTTCATAATATTCTTATGAGCCTATAAGACAACCAAGATGTGATACTAAAGAGCAAGAGGTTCTATCTGCTGACCCCCTATCTTATGAGAGGAAGAATGATGCAAATATGGAAACCAATACAGGAAAGGATCAAGTAGAAAACTCGATCCTCACCTATAATGAACAACCCTTGACCACCAAAGCCAAAAGAAACAAAGCCAAGGCAGCAAGGAAAACTACCCAGAAAGTAGTTGAATCCAAGCTAAAGATAGACAAAGGGTGTGTTTATCTCAGCAGGATTCCAGGTGGTTGGAAGATCTGATCCAGGAAAGGAATGCAGTACCATGTATCCAGCTGAAGGATTAGAAACTGAAGGGAAAGACTGTTGAGAAATGCAAGAAACAACAGTGAGCACACCCCATGAAAAGTAACATTGCATGCATAATATGTGGTCTACATAATCATATGGCTAGAGATTGTTACTACAATCCTACAAGCACACATTATGCAAATAATGTTAAGAAGGAAGAAGTCAAGGAAGGTTTCACATTTGGACCTTATCACATGGTTCAAATGTTGAGAAAAGGAAAACTTACTTTCGAAGCCAAATTACTTACGAAAGAAAATCATTCTTCTGAATGAAAAACAACTTCAGAAGTAAAGACAAAGAAAATTCCAAAGAACAAGAGAATTCCTCGGAAAGCTTCCGAAGTAAAGACTGCTTCGGAAGAACAGGTTTTGAAAGCTTCTTTCAAAAAGAAAGAAGCTTTGGAAGAAAGCTCTGCTACTCAAGCTTCATCAAGCTCATCTTTGCTGATCAACCAAAGGATGGAATGGAAGATTAAAGAAGATGCTGCAGCCCTAACCTCTTCTTCCAAAACCACATTAAACCCCCATATCTATATTTTGGTTCAATTCTATCATCCATATTGGAAGAACCCAAGACCAATAAGGCTTGGGTATCCAATAGAAACTAACTTATTCACCTTATATGCAGGGACATCCACTTGACAAAAATGAAAATATATGGATTGTAGACAGTGGATGTTCACGGCACATGATAGGGAATAGATCTCTTCTTCAACAATTTCAACATTTTGATGGAGGACCTATTTAGTTTGGAGGTGAAACTGGAGGATAAATTTTTGGTAGGGGAAGTGTATCCAATGGTAAGTTAAAAATTGACAAGGTAAACTTTATCAAACAGCTTGAACACAACATGTAAGTTAAAAATTGACAAGGTAAACTTTATCAAATAGCATGAACAAGCTGGTAAAAAATAACTTGGTACATGGTGTACCTAAAAAGGAATTTATTTGCAAGGATAATTTTGTTGCTTGCCTAAAAGGGAAACAACACAAGGTTCCTCATAAATCCAAAGAAGTGAACTCTATCATCACTCCATTACACTTGTTACACATGGATCTCTTTGCTCCTACAAGTATAATAAGCATTGGAAGGAAATCATACTGCCTTATGATTGTTGATGACTTTACTAGATATACATGGGTTTACTTTTTAAGAACTAAAGATGAAACTGTTGAAACTTTAAAATCTTTATTTCTTAAAATTAAGAACTAGATAGATCATAAGCTAAAAATCTTAAGAAGTGACCAAGGGACTGAGTTCAAGAATCAAGTTCTTGACTCATTCTGTAACTCTAAGGGGATCACCAGATAATATAGTGCTCCCAGAACTCCTTAACAAAATGGTGTTGCTGAGTGGAGAAATAGGACACTTATTGAGGCTGCTAGAACTATGATGGCTGATTCAAAGTTGCCTCTAATATTCTGGGCAGAGGCAGTCAGCACTGCATGCTATATGCAATGCAGAGGTCTTATAGTTAAGCCTTTGGAAAAAACCCTTATGAGCTATGGAACATGATACCACCATTCATTGATTTTCATAGGTCCTTTGGTAGCAGGTGTACCATACTTAACACAAAGGACAATTTAGCAAAATTTATTGAAAAGTTGGATGATGCTATCTTTGTTGTATACTCTTCAAGATCCAAAGCTTATAGAGTAAACAACATTAAGAATCAACAATTTGAGGAATCATCTAATATTGTTATTAACAAGCACATTCCTTGTGTTAAAAGGAATGGCCCTGAATATATCTTCAACTTAGAATTGTTTCCTAACTATTCTAAACCTTCTTGTGTGACTGTTTAAGCTAAAACAGGTGTACAAACAGATTCATATGAAGATCAAATGTTTGAGTTGCCAATGCCTCTTCCAAGATCTCTAAGTAGACATGAAGATCAAGCTCCCATAGCTGGTAATCCGGAGAGCCTCACCATCTCTAGAACCAATAGAGCATCAACAAGTTATCAGCCAAATGAGCCCCAATCTTCACAAACAGACAACTTCAGTAATCAACACCACGCTGATGAAGACAATGACATGGAGGAATAGGAAACTGTTGATTCTGCTTCACAACAACTTATAACTAATGCTGTAACACATTTATTGAATCAGCCATCATTGAATGAATGTGAGACAACAGCTGGTGGTGGTGTTCATAATCCTGAGTAAAACATCTCTAACTTGGATCTATCTATGCAACTAGATGTGATTCGTAGGCTCAGGATCCATAACACCCATCCAGCTGAGAACATCATTGGGGATGTCTCAGAGGGAGTAAAGACAAGGAGTCAAACCCATCAAGGGAATGTTTGCTTGTACTCATGCTTTCGCTCTCAAATTAAGCCCAAGAAAGTGGAAGAAGCCTTAAAGGACAATAATTGGGTTAAAGCAATGCAAGAGGAATTGCTTCAATTCCAAAGGTAGAAGGTGTGGAACTTATGTCCACTACCAAAAGGCCAAGTCCCTATAGGTACCAAATGGGTGTAGGAACAAGAAGGATGACAGAGGTTTGATTATCAAGAAAAAGTCTAGACTTGTTATTCAAGGGTACACGTAAGAGGAAGAAATTGACTACACAGATGTCTTTGCACCTATTGCAAGATTTAAAGTTGTTAGGATCTTCCTTGCTTTTACAGCATCCAAGAACTTCACTGTCTATCAACTTGATGTGAAATGTGCATTCCTGTATGGGGATATAGACAAGGAAGTCTATATGTGCCAGCCACCTAGATTTGAAGATCCACAACATCCCATCTATGTGTGCAAATTGGACAAGGCACTCTATGGCCTACACCAAGCACCTAGGCTGTGGTATGAGACTTTGTCTGAATTCCTACTGAAGAATGGCTATACCAGATGCACCATTAACACGACATTGTTCATAAAGAGGTCTAGAAAGGACATGTTGCTCTTATAAGTCTATATGGATGACATCATATTTGGTTCTTCAAATGACCAAATATGTAAGGACTTTGAGAGCACCATCAGTAAGAAGTTTGAGATGAGTTCTATGGGCAAGCTGGACTTCTTCCTTGGAATTCAAGTGAAGCAGATGAAAGAAGGGTTTTTCATCAGTCAATCTAAGTATGTTAAGGACATCTTAGATAGATTTGAAATGAAGGATTGTAAGCCAGCCAAGACACATATAGCCAGGAACTATAATCTTTGTCCTGACTCTAAGGGGGAGGATACTGATTAGCATTAGTAGAGGGCATTATTAGGTCTCTGATGTATCTAACTACAAGTAGACCTGATAGTATGTTTGCAACTTGCATCTATGCAAGATATAAAGCTGCTCCTAAGGTGTCTCACCTGGTTGCTGTCAAAAGGATTCTTAGATACCTCAAGGGAGCTCCTAAACTAGGCCTCTTATTTACTAATAACAAGGACCTCAACCTTAATGGTTATACTGACAGTGACTATGGTCGCTGCAACATCAACAAGAAATCAACATCAGGAGGATGTCAATTTCTTGTTGGAAGGATCATTCATGGCAATGCAAGAAACAATCATGTGTCTCTACATCAACTGCTAAAGCTAAATACATTGTTGTTGCCAACTGTTGTGCTCAACTGTTATGGATTCAGAATCAGATGATAGACTATGGATTCAACTTCATGGAAACTCCTATGCACATAGACAACAAGAGTGCCATTTCCATCACAGAGAATCCAGTAAAGCACTCAAAGACCAAGCATATTGACATCAGGTATCGTTTCATCCGAGATATTCATGAGAAGAATCTCATAAAATTAGTTAGGGTTGATTCAAATGAATAATATGCTGACTTGTTCAAAAAGGCATTTGATGAACAAAGATTTAAATATTTAATTACAGCTATTGGGATGATCAACCTTGACTAGATCTCTTTTGATAACTGTTGGTACACATGTCCCTAGTTCTAGTTCTAGAGAGCTTAAATGTAATAGACTTTCATTTTGTTACATATATGTAATGTTTGATCAATGTAATGAAAAACTCTTTGATTGATTGTGTGTTGGTTGTTTAACGTTTTATATATTTATATCATTGTATGTTACACGCTTATACGAACATGTTATATAGGTATACAGGTGTTAGACATAGTTCTGAATTGTTAAAGGTTCAGGAATGTGTTTAACTCAGTCTCATGATTCAGCAACTCAATTGAGTCATAAGACTAACTCAATTGTACGAATGAACCAATCGCACGACTCAGTCGCACGACTGAGCCATACGCATGGCTCAGTCGTACGAATGAAAACTGTAACCTATAAATACCACTTAATTCGTGAAAAAAAGAAGAATTTGAGAATTCACAACCCTAGCCATCCAAGTTCGTCCAGTTCATCCCTTCCAAGTTCATAGATCGTTTCTGATCATTCCTAGTCTATTCTTAATGTATTCTAATCGTTAGGTTTGATCGGATTAACGGTTTCCCTGATTGGATCGCCAATCAAATAGAATTCCGCGCTATTTGATTAGGTTACATGTTGAATCAGTTAGTACTCCGTACGTTCTGGGTCCTAACAAGTGGTATCCGAGCATTGGCTCTTGATTCTTCGTGGATTCAATCGTATTTTTGAAAAAGGCAACGTTTTTAAGCGAAAAGATACGTTCTTTCTGCTCAAAATCTAGTTTTTTACGTGTGCATGCTTTGAAAATTGAGTCTTTTTCGAGTTGCAGCCGTCTAGGGTATTCAAAATCGTGTTTTAGGTCGAATTGTGTGAAAAAGGTTGAAATTTTTCAAAGTCAGCAGTCTCAGTCGCATGATTGACTCAATCGTACGACTGAACTCCAATCGCCCAGTTCAATCGCACGATTGGACCAATCGTTCGTTCAATCGCACGATTGTCCCAATCGTTCTGCTCATTCGCACAACTGCCCTAATCGCCTGCCCAGTCGTACGACTCAACTCAATCGCACATTGATTGTCTCAGTCATCCTTCAGTCGCCCATTTCA
>BJCO01764043.1:0-10773 GCA_018326465.1 Flaveria floridana | reverse complement strand
CGAACTGTAGCAGATCGCGACTGCTGGTGGGGCTGAACAGCCTTCGGCTGTTCCGTGCATGGTTTTCACATATCAGGGACTTCCAGAAACACTTTCCTAACATGCCTAAGTAAAATGCACATGCTGATTGACCTCACACGCACCCTCACGACCACATGCATTCGGGTTGAACCCGAACACCCGAACCCTAGATTTGCAGTAGTGAAACGGGTAACAAAATGGATGACCAAGGTCGCCTACCTGTTGGAAACGTGTTATCTCAGCTGTAGTGTAGCTTAGCCGACGAAAACGAGCTCAAACGAGGTGATTGTTGGTGATAGGAGGTGGTAGAGAGGTGGAGGAGGAGATGGTGAAGAAGAAGAAGAAATGGGAGTGAAATGAAAATTTGGGCTGGTAAGGGGTTTATATACCCAGCCCTAGTTTGGCAATTTGTCACGTTTGGTCCTCGCACTTTGTCCCCGAGTTCCCGAATTTGTTTTGGTTGATAACGATGTAAATGGGCAAGCTATGTTAATTTAGAGGATTCCTTAAGTAATCCCGTTTATTTGAATCCTATACAAACACCAACGTTAGTATTATATATCATAATTTATTTAACGATGTCGGTGGCGATGCTAGTATTCGTTTCGGGTAATAACGAGAATGTAATAATGATAACGACAACAGTCTGATTTGTGTTAACCTGAAATTACGGTGTGTCACAACTACCATCCAGGTAAGGCCAACGTAGTGGCCGATGCCCTTAGCCGAAAGGAGAGATCCAAGCCAATTATGGTGTAGGCTTATCAATTGGTTATGACCACTGACGTGATGAAACATGTCAAAGAGTTTCAGGACGAGGCGCTAAAGGAAGATCGGATTAATTCCGAACATATGAAGGGTTTAGTCACAGAATTAGGTGAGAACACTCACGGTGTTAGAACCCGAACTGGACAGATGTGAATACCTCGTTATGAGGATCTAAGGGGAAAGATTATGGACGAGGATCATAAGACTCAATAATCTATTATCCCGGTGCTGCAAAGATGTATCATGATATGAAGAAAGACTATTGGTGGCCGGGAATGAAGCGAGATGTAGCCAAGTACATGAGCAAGTGCCTTACTTTTTTGCAAGTGAAGGCATACAGAAGCCATATGGGAGTGGAAATGGGAACATATCACCATGGAGTTCATCACGAAGTTACCACGTACGGAAAGGGGGTACGATGTTATATGGTTGTTAGTTGATCGTTTGATGAATAGTGCTCAGTTTCTACCGATCCGTAAGACATATTCATCTGAGAGATTGGCAGATCTATTCATCAAAGAGATTGTCACGCGTCATGGTGTACTAGTGTCTATCGTGTCTGATCGTGACACTCGGTTTACATCAAAATTTTGGAAGAGATTTCATGACGTGATGGGGATGAGGTTGCACATCAGTACGGCTTATCATCATCAGACGGATGGTCAGTCAGAGAGAACTATACAGGCACTTGAGGATATGCTCTGGATCGAATACTAGTGGTGATTTCCTACTTGAATATCGAGTATGCATCCAACCTGTCGCCTGCACACGGAAAAACACCCAGCTTAACAAGGAAATAAAAGAAATAAAGCAAGAACAAGTAAAAAAATTGAAATCAAATCAAATAACAAAACACCAGGCGCACTGATTCCCCCACAACGGCACCAAAATTTGATCGATGTCGAAGTACCAATCAAATATGATGTAAAATGCGTGTTCCTATTCATCTTAAACTAGTTAGGGTAAGTAAGGTTGTCGATCCTCGTGGAATTAGTGGTCGGTGTATTGTACTGTAAGGCCCCGTTGCCGGAGACCTCATAGTTGGTCAATCATCACATTATACAAATAAAATATTATACATTTCATAAGGTTAAGCAGCGGATTAAATAACAAAAACCATTCATTTCATTAAAAATTACTGTTGTTAAGCAATACATCATCATTTCATAAGTTACAAAAGGATCCTTTTAA
This sequence comes from Flaveria floridana, assembly GCA_018326465.1. Classification (NCBI taxonomy): domain Eukaryota; kingdom Viridiplantae; phylum Streptophyta; class Magnoliopsida; order Asterales; family Asteraceae; genus Flaveria; species Flaveria floridana. The sequence goes on along the minus strand of BJCO01764043.1, from coordinate 8,793 downwards.
TTGCACTACAAAACAACAATATCCTTAAGCATGAATGGATGTCAGTCCTGCCCTTCCGTGTAGCTTCACCCGCGTGCTACCTTCAGCAAAAATAATTTGCCAACTTAAAATGCATAAAAGTCAGCGTTGCTGAGTGAGTTCTAGTTTTTAAAGCATTAAAATACCTTGTATAATTTTGATATGAAAATACTCTTTTCAATAGAATACTTCCTTTACTTTCGTACATACATCAAAGTATACTCTTATTACCTTTCATCATCGTACGCATTCGTTCAGACCAATGTGCAATACCCCAAACATTGTGCACGAAGTTGATACTGGGCCAAAGTCTACAAATAGACCCCTAACATTATGCACAAAGCGTGGCCCAGTACCTTGGGTATGCTACAAGGGTCCCGTCAATCTCAAGGATTGACCCTGTGTGCATCCTTCGGGTTAGCTAAACCGCACACAGTTGAGCTAACGACAACATGGTCATGCACCTCCATTCAATTTTCTTGCAAGACTTTCATTCATTCTTTATGTTCCACTTTCAATTATCATTAATCTTTCACTTTCTTTAATGATAATACATTACGTATACGAATATAATCACACCACATAATGCCACATAACAGTTACATAATAGGGAACATAAGAACAGCCCAAAAACAAGCATAAAATAAATAAATATAATCATCAAGTCAAATCATGGTCAAACTCTAAAATTCCCTTTTTCCTAAAATTTCAGAATATTTTCTAAGTGTCCTAGGTGCATGAGTACTATGCAGGCTCATGAGGACTACTTGGGCACATTAGCACTATGTGAGCACATGAGTCAACACTTAAGCGTCTGGGCACTAATTTTGGGAGCATGAGGAACTATTTAGGCGCATGACTAACACTTAGGCATTTTGGGCAGTGGGCGCATGGGAAAGACTTAGGCGCATGAGTGACTTTTGGGTGCATGGACAATATTCAGGCACATGGGCTGTAGCGAAAATCTTAGGTGCATGGGTACTATTTGGGTGCATGAGATACACTTAAATTTTATAAGTCAAATTTTTAGGCGCATGGACCCTGTTTGGGTGCATGGCCAACCGTTATACATATTTCTAAACCATTTTCTGTCCCAATCTGCTTTCTAACATACATTCAACATAAACATGTCGTTCTAAGCATCAAAACAACCTTACAACATCAAACACAAGCATTCACATACACAAATATATACGGGTTCTTACATAAACCATTAAAAACATTTTGAACATGCATTTTTAGCCTTAAAAGTTTAAAACAAGTAAAACCCAGGGTTCTAGAACTCACCAATTGCAACCAACAAGTAAAACTCCTCCAAACTTATGTGCACGAGAGTTCAAACACCTAAAACAAACCACAACAAACAATTAAGCACATAAAACACCTAAAAATCGGTTTTAAAGATGAAAACCCATCAAAACCGAACCAAGAACACATGTAGCACTTACTAATTGTGAATTCAGCCCTTCTTCTTTGAATATCCGAGAACACCAGCTTCTTCTTCTTCTTTCTTCTTTTTCCCAGTCGAAAAGCAGGTTGTGGGTGTATACATGGATGGCCATACTCAAATATTAATAGAATATTTGACTTTTGTACTTTTTACACACAGCCCCCTCCACTTTTACTCATTTTCATTCTCTTCAAGATACTTTTATTTCCTTCTTTTTATTACTTTTCTTTTGTTTCATTTTATAATAAATTTTCGGGTGTTACAAGTCTACCCCCTTAAAGAGGTTTCGTCCCTGAAACGTGTCACTCTTCAAACAATTGTGGGTAGTGCTATCTCATTTCTTCCTCAGTCTCCCATGTAGACTCAGAGCCCTTTTGGTGTTTCCATTGCACATGCACCAGTGGAACCCCTTTATTTCTCAATCTCTTCTCCTTCCGATCGATGATTGCCATTGGTTGCTCCACATGATTGAGCCGTTCATCCACTTCGATATCCTCCAGTGGTATAATCATGTGTTCATCAGCTAAGCACTTTCTCAGATGAGATACATGGAATGTTGGATGAATTCCACTTAACTCATCAGGCAGTTCTAATCGATAAGCCACCTCTCCTACTCGTGCGATGATTTGGAAAAGCCCTATGTACCTTGGGCTCAACTTGCTCATTTTCCTTAACCGGATGATCCTTTTCCAAGGTGGGACCTTCAACATAACTCTATCACCCACGTTGAAAACGATCGGTCTACGCCTCTGGTCGGCATACGACTTCTATCTGTCCTTTGCTGCCTTTATAAAGGCTTTGAACTTTTCTAACTTTTCTGTCGTAGCCTTGATAACCTCGATACTTCCTAACTCCTTCTGTCCAACGTCTCCCCAACATACGGGCATCCTACACCTCCTACCATATAGCATATCGTATGGTGGCATGCCAATGCTGGCATGATAACTGTTGTTGTATGAGAATTCTGCTAACGGTAAGTGATCTTCCCAACTTCTGCCAAATTCGATCATGCATGCTCGGAGCATATCCTTGAACGTCTGAATCGTCCTCTCAGACTGACCATCTGTCTGAGGATGGTAAGTAGTGCTAATGTGTAGCCTCGCTCCCATCGTATCATGAGCTCTTTTACAAAACATCGATGTGAACCGGGGTCCGACACGATAGACACTCACACACCATGACAAGCTACAATCTCCTTGATGAATAGATCCGTCAGCCTCTCAGATGAGTATGTCTTACGGATCGCTAGGAAGTGAGCCCTCTTTGTCAGACGATCAACTTTCACCCAAATGGTATCGTACCCCCTCGCCGTATGAGGTAACTTCGTTATGAAGTCCATGGGTGGTGTGCTCCCACTTCTAGTCGGGTATATCCAATGGTTGGATCTTCATGTATGGCTTCTGATGGTCTGCCTTCACTTGCAAATAAGTAAGGCACTTACTCACATACTCCGCTACATCACTCTTCATTCCCGGTCACCAGTAATCTTTCTTCATGTCTTGGTACATTTTGGTAGCGCTGGGATGAATGGAGTATCGAGTCTTATGAGCCTCATCCATAATCCGCCCCTATAGGTCTCCGTAACGAGGGATCCACATCCACCCGAAGCGGGTTCTAACTCCATGGGTAGTTTCTCCCAACTTCGTGACTAGACCTCTCATCCTTTCAGGGTTAAGGTGATCTTCTTTCAATGCCTCATTTTGAAATTCTTTGACCTGGGTCATCACTCAGAGGTCATCATCAGTTGATAAGCTTTCTCCCTAATCGGCTCAAGTCTCTCCTTTCGGCTAAGGACATCAGCCACTACATTGGCCTTACTTGGATGGTAATGAATTTCATAATCGTAATTGTAAGATTCGTAAAATTTAATATTCATTTAAATTAATGAGAGTAGTGTCCAGTCGCATGATAAACATGCTAATGAATCTCAGTCACACGCCTTACGTGCGTATGAGGCTCAATCGCACGATTAACAGGCGTATGGGCTCAGTCGCACGATTGAGTCATGCGAATGGGTCCAGTCGTGCGACTGAGTATGGCGGCTAAAATAAGCATGTGGGGATAAGTAAGGCGGTTAAGGATGTTCAAAAGCGGATTTCTATCTGCATTATCCCTATCCCCTTGTTTCTCTCGAACCCAAACACCCCTGTTCTTGCCAAATCAATAATTTCGGCTCCGTTTTGGTAAGTCTCGCTTGGCACGGATCGATATTTGAATACATTAAGCTGTGTATATGGTTGAATTTGATCCAAAAACAAGTTTAAATCTGAGTTTTGATTCAATCTTTCTGTTAAGTTGAAAACCGAGGATTCGGATCCTAGTTTTCGTGAAGTTTGATGAAATAAGGACCCGAAATGGTTGTAAATGAGGTGTATATGTTCTGTTTTGAATATGGCATAATTGAATGGTTAAAACTTGAGTTTTTGGATCAAATATGTCAGGAACACAGCTGCTGATCCGTTTCAGATGAATGAGCCCAGTCGCATGACCCATTCGTGCGAATGAGCCAGTCGCATTGCTCAATCATGCGACTGAAGCTCAGTCGCATGAGCCAATCGCACGAATGGAGGTCATTTGTACAAACCCTGTTATAGCTCATTCGCACCCCTGTCGTATGGTTCATTCGTACGACTAAGCCTAGTCGCATGTTTAATCGTACGAATGAGTCCAGTCGTATAGCATCAGTCGCATAAAGTGATCTGTAGGAAATAATTTGACTAAGTTAGGGTTATTGTTGTACATTTGCATTGAGAAGAAGAGTTTTAGCTGCCTTAGTTTATTTGGATTGGTAAACACTTGTTAAAATCATTAAGGTGAGTTCTAATTGCCCTTTTTTTATGTGTTAATGCTGTTTGACAATGTTGTTTGATAAATCGGGCACTAGCATGCATATAAATGAATAAAGATGTAAAGGAGAATTTGGAAGTGGTAAATTGTGGTGAATGGCGAGGTGGAGTTTTGACCCACCAACTATAGATGGAGTTTTGACCCGTTAACGCCAATTATAAACGGAGTTTTGACCCGTCAACGCACGAGGTGGAGTTTTGACCCACCAACTATAAACGGATTTTTGACCCGTACGCGCGAGGTGGAGTTTTGACCCACCAAAATGAATTGATAAAAAGAGGTCCATAATTACCTTGTGGGTATTCGATATCCATATCAATACTGGGTTAAATAAATGGACTAGTGGATGTTTGTGAATTATTCAATGTTATAACAGTTGATAAATGATTATTATTGAAATGTGGAGTTTGTTATAACTCACCAGTTTATTTGATTTAGTGTTTATTTTCTTATGCATGCCAGGTAATAATAGAGGTGTTCGTGATGGTGCCCCATCGAGTTAAAGTTTGGTTCTGGTGTATGATACTGTCTATAATGTTGGGTTTTGGGAAAAATGTACATGAAGTTTGATAAAGTTTTAATATGTCGGTTAAAGTGTTGTAGTAACTTTAATGATGTAAATAGTTTTAATGTATGAAAATTCCGCTGTGCTTATAATCTCTGAAATGTTATAATAACCTAACTCGTAGCACCCTCCCTATTATTAATATGAAATTGAGGGTGTTACAGTAATCCTTGATAAGCTTCAACCATCTCCTTTGCCTCATGTTGAGGTCCTTCTGCTCGAAGAAGTACTTCAAGCTCTTGTGATCGGTGAAGACGGTGACTTCGTCCCGTATAAGTAGTGCCTCCAAATCTTCAATGCGAAGACCACAACCGCTAGCTCCAAATCATGGGTGGGATAATTGATCTCGTGGGTTTTCAACTGTCGGACACGTAGGCTATTACCCTTCCACGTTGCATTAACACGCAACCTAGTCCTAAGTAAGAAGCGTCCAAATATACCACTAAGTCTTCACTCCCTTCGGGTAATGTCAAAACAGGAGCTCGAGTTAATTTTGCCTTTAAATCCTTAAAAGCATCCTCCTATTCCTGACCCCACACAAACTTCACATCCTTGTGAGTCAATTTAGTAAAAGGTGAGGCTATCTTGGAAAAGACTTGAATATTCTGTAGTAGCCCGCCAATCCTAAGAAACTTCAAATCTCGGATGGCGTCTTTGGAGACTTCCATTGCATCACTGCCTCAACCTTCATCGGGTCCACCATAATTCCTTCAGAATTCACCATGTGAAGTAAAAATTGAACTTCACGCAACCAAAAAGCACACTTAGAGAATGTAGCATATAGTTTCTCCCTTCTATGTGTCTCCAACACTTCGCTTATGTAGCCGGCATGTTCTTCTTCGTTCTTTGAATAAATCAGGATATCATCAATAAACAGAATCACTGATTTATCTAATATTGGCCGACACACTCGGTTCATTAAATCCATAAAGGTAGTTGGCACGTTAGTTAGACTGAAAGATATAACGAGAAACTCGTAGTGTCCATAACACGTGCGAAAAAACTGTCTTAGGAATATCTTGCTCCTTCACCTTCAACTAATGGTAGTCAGATTGGAGATTTATCCTTGAGAACCAACTGGCACCTTGGAGCTGGTCAAACAAGTCATCTATTCTCGGTAGCGGATATCGGTTCTTCACCGTTAACTTGTTTAACTCCTGATAGTCTATGCACATCCTAATACTACCATCTTTCTTCTTGACGAACAAAACTGGAGCACCCCAAGAAGAGATGCTTGGTCGGATGAACCCTTTGTCAATCAACTCCTACAGTTGAACCATTAGTTCCTTCATCTCAGTCAAAGCTAATTGGTATGGTGCTTTGGCAACGGTTAAGCACCGGGCATCAGATCAATCTAAAACTCAATCTTGCGATCCGGTGTCACACCTGGTAACTCTTCTGGGAACACGTCCGGAAAGTCGCACACAACTGGTGCATGAAAAAATTGTGGTACTGACGTGTCCACATCCTTTACGTAAGCCAGGTAGGCATTACATCCACGTTTCTTGCACTTCTGTGCCACCGCCGTCGAAATATCCTTTGGAACTATAGTGACACGATCGTCGTAGACCGTCGCCGAACTTCCATCGGACGTGGTTAATCGGGTCATCTTCTTGTGTCATATAATATTCTTCTCATAGGTCGCTAACCAATCCATCCCTAATACTACATCAAATCCACCTAGGGCCATCATAAATACTTTAGCAGAAAACTTATGGCCTTCTAGTTCTATGTCGCAGTCTTCTATCATATCAGAAATTCTAGTAGACTTACCAATAGCAATTTCTACATCAAATGGGTCATCAATACTTATACTACTAACAGGTAACTTAGTACCGAAAGCAGCAGAAATGAAACTCCTACTTGCACCAGAATCAAATAATACCGAGGCACAAGTTTGGTTTACTAGAAACATACCTGACACGACATTGGGGTCCACCCTGGTCTCCTCCCGTGTCATTATGAAAGCTCTAGCACTTGCTCTCTGCCCCTCATTCTTCCGTCCTCTTCTGCACCCCAGACTCATGTGACCTACTTCTCCACAGTTATAGCACCTCGCCACCCTACAATCCATAGCAATGTGACCAGGCTTCCCATACTTGAAGGAAATATTTAATCCCAATCTGCATTCCCTGATATGCTCCTTCCCACACTTACTGTTGGTACACATGTCCCTAGTTCTAGTTCTAGTGAGCTTAAATGTAATTGACTTTCATTTTGTTACACTGGTGTAATGTTTGATATATATAATGAAAACTCTTCGTTGAAAGTTTATTGGTTATTGAATGTTATATCTATTCATATGATTGATTATTACACACTTATGTGAATATGTTATATAGGTATACAGTTGTTAGACATAGTTCTGTATCGTTAAAGGTTCATGAATATGTTTAACTAAGTCTCATGATTCAGTCGCACGATTAGACCATGCGAATGGTCCAGTCGTACGACTAAACCAGGTGATTGAGCCAAATGCATGATTGAATCATAAGACTGACTCAGTCGTATCAATCGTATGACTCAGTCGCACGATTGAACCATACGCATGGCTCAGTCATACTAATGAAAACTATAACCTATAAATACTACTTAATTCGTGAAAAAAAGACACTTCGAGAATTCTTAACCCTAGCCGTCCCTGTTCATCCAGAAAGTCCCTTCCAACTTCATAGAACATTTTCGATCACTTCTAATCAATTCTCAACGTATTCTAATCGTTAGTCTTGATCGGATTAACGTTCTCCCTGATTTGATCGCCAATCAAATAGGATTACGCACTATTTGATCTGGTTTCACGTTGAATCAGTTAGTACTCCGTACGTACACGGTCCGAACAAGTGGCATCAGAGCTTTGGCTCTTGATTCTACGTGGATTCAATCGCTTTTTTGCAAAAGTCAATGTTTTCAATCAAAAGATCCGTTCTTTTTGCATTAAAATTCAGTTTTTACGAGTGCATGTGTTGAAAAGTTAGTCTTTTTCGAGTTTCAGCCGATTAGGGTTTTCAAAATTGTGTTTTTAGGTCGAATTGCATGAAAATTTTGAAAAAATTCGAATTCAGCAGTCTTAGTCGCACGATTGACTCAATCGCACGACTGAACTTCATTCGCATAGCACAATCGCACGATTGGCCCAGTCGGTTGTACAATCGCACGATTGGCCCAGTCGTTTGTTCATTCGCACGATTGTCCTAGTCGTCTTCTCATTCGTACGACTAAGCTCAATCGCACGGTTGAGTCTCAGTCGCACCCCAGTCGCATACCAAGTCACATCCCCAATCGCGTACCCAGTCGGTTTGTCAATTTTTCAGACTAGTTCATTATAGATACATAGAACTTTGCTCTCTCAGCAGGGAAGGACTCCAGAATTCAGAATCTCTTCCTCTTGGAGAATGAGATCGGGAATCACAACAAACCACCAAAGCTTCTGTCTCTTGATGAATACCCTCAATGGAGGCAACGGTTTGAAATTCATCTGAATAGAGTGGACATAAACTTATGGAGCACTATTGAGACTAGCTACAATATGCCAGTTGGAGCTGATGGTATTCTACTGACTCTAAGTGGTTTGAGTGACGCATAAAAAATTTCATACAATGCTAAGAAGAAGGCCTATGCATTGTTGACACAGTCCATTTCGAAAGATATTTTCCATCAGTTCTCAGAACACAAGCAGTGCAAAAAGTTATGGAAGGCTCTTGAGAAATGTTATGAAGGAAATTCAACACTTAAATCTCTAAAGGCTAAAGCTTTGAAGAAGGAATTTGATAACTTCTCGTCAATTGGGAATGAAAGTTTGGATGATGTGATCGACCGCTTCTATCATTTGATGAGTGAACTGCACACTCATGGGGTTAAAACGTCCATGGAAGATAAAGTGTCGAGTTTGGTTGATGGGTTACCTGATAAGTGG
>BJCO01764031.1:0-13522 GCA_018326465.1 Flaveria floridana | reverse complement strand
GATGCCTTCCACGTTCATGTGGTTGACCTTACTTTTATCCACTGTTCACCATTCCTTAGTTAGTACAGCTACCACCTTTAGTTGGTGACCAAACGGTAAGTCATGGACCTGTCATGACTACCTTATCTTAGATAATACTTTATCTAAGATACCCTACCTCTAGCAATGTAGTATTTGTTTAGAAGTAAGTCCCAGCATGTTATCTACATATAACAAGCTGTAGATAGTAATATATATAGTCGCTCATTGTAACTTAGTATCCATGCTTCTGCATGAGTCTTGTAATACTTAGTTGAGAGATAATATATACAAGTATCTTGAAAAACCACTTCTTGTGTTCTTCACTTATTATATTATTATCAACTGAGTTCTTGATTTTGCATTCATCAAACGAGTGATACTTAATAGTTTGTGAGAAACACTAAGTGTTGAGAGAACAATATTGATCCTGCAATTGGTATAAGAGCATCCAGGCTCTTGATTGTGAGATCTAACCATCCCAAATCAATCTTGTTTCTAAAAACTTACTCACTCAACCAAAATGGCCTTAACAAAAAATCTGTTGAACTAGAAATGGGAACCATGACCAAAGTTCCTATTATCACACCTGATAACTTCGAGCGCTGGTGTCAACGCATTGAAGGATTCGTCAAGTATCAAGACTGCCGTATGTGGAAGTCCGTCACTCATGGACCATACATACCAAAAGTGGCATCACCAACTGGAGATGGTGCCATGATTGAAAAGGAAGTCGAAGATTACTCTGATGAAGACTACAAGAAAATGGACATTGATAGCAAAGCTATGACTGTATTGCTGCCAAACTCGATTATGGCTGGTTTTGAGCATTGCACTACAGCCAAAGAACTCTTTGATGCTTTGAAGTTGATGTACTCAGGCTCCTTAGAATCCAAAGAATCCAAGAAGGATGCTCTGAAGCAACAGTTCGAGAATTTCACCTACATTGATGATGAAAACTTGAGCCAACAATACTTCAGATACATGGATCTGATAGCATCTCTGCAGTCTATGGGAGTGACTCTTGAAAAGAGAGACATAATAAGGAAGTTCATGAGTGCTCTTACTCATGAATGGACTTCCTATTTTGTTTCTATCAGGAGATCTAAAAATCTTGGAACACTCACTATGACTGAATTATATGGAATCCTAGATGGATACCATACGGAGATGGAAAATCTGAACAAACGGCAGATGAATGGCAGCTCAACCACTCATGTTAGCAATGCTTTACATGTTGCTGAAGGTGCAAGAACTCCCCAGTCCCAGATGTGCCTGACTTACAACCAACAACCATCATGTTCATCTAGACCATACATCACTTTCCCAGAGACACCCAAGTGTCAACAAGCTTAACAAGGTCCTTTTTAGGAAAATTGTGCTTTTGTCTCAGGAAAGAAACACTCTAGTGATTTCCAGTTCTATTTTGATGATCTGGAGTGTTTCAGTCCAGATGATGTTGAATATATGGACATTATTCAACAAATGGCTCTTCTTACCTATAGAGCAAAGAAGTTCTACAAGAGAACTGGAAGTTAATTCCCTCAGAACCCAACAAGTAGCAAATTTGGGTTTTACAAATCAAAGGCTAAGTGTTACAACTGTAATCAACTTGGTCATTTTGCAAGGGAATGCAAGGCTCCAAAATCTAATCCTAGAGCAAGCCAAGCTTCTCAACATCATGCCACCACACAAGCTGCAACCAAGCCAACAGAGCACACTATAGCCGTTGCTGAAGAAGTTGATTGGAGCTTTATGGTGCAAGATGTTACTCCTGCTCAAGCTCTCATGGCAGACACAGATGATACCAAGGTATATGAACATCTTTGTACTCTTGACTGTATAGCTAAGGTTAAGTTGTACCAGGACTACAACTTGAAACTTAAATCTGATATTGAGTCTTTGAACATATTAAAAGCTGATTTTAAAAGAGCAGAATCTGATTATAAACTAAAAATTAAAGAGTTAGAAAACACTGCATCTACTTTAAAACATGAACACTCAAACTACAGGGCTTAAATAAAATATTTAGTTTCAAAGTTGACTGAGGCTCAAGCCCAGCTAGTAATAGCTGAGGCTGAAGCAAAGAAGTATGCTATCCAAGAGCATAACTTCAACAACATTCTTACATCAACTTCTCACTCAAAAGAATGTTATCAAAACAAGAGTGGGTTGGGAACCAATGAAACTACTCCACCACATTCCTATGTGTCTATTAGATATCCAAGATGTGGTACTGATGAGCAAGAGGTTCCAGCTGTTGACCCACCATCTTTTAAGAGGATGAGTGATGCAAAAATGGTTGCCACCACCACCACAGAGAAGGACAAGGTAGAAAACCTCACCCTCTCAGCTGAGAACAAATCTCTTACCACTAAACAAAGAAAAAACAAGATTCAAGTAGCCAAAAGAAGTGCCAAGAAGGTGGCTGAGTCCAAAATGAAAATTGGCCCAAGGCAAAAGGGTGTTTTCATCTCAGCTGGATTCCAAGTTGTTGGAAGCTCAGATTCAGGATAGGAGTATAATACAAGTGCTCCCATCCAACTGAAGGATCTGAAGCAAAAAAGGAAAAGCTATGGAAGAGGACAAGAAGACCAAGAAGCAACAATCTACATGTCCCACCAAAGCAAACACTGAATGCATAATGTGTGGTCTGCAAAACCATATGGCTAAGGATTGTTTCTATAATCCTGCAAGCACATATTATGCAAACAAGGTAAGGAAAGGAGCAACCAAGGAATGTATCACATTTGGATCACATAACCAGATCCAAAGGTTGAAGAAAGGAAAGCAATCTTCCAAAGCCAACTTTCCTTTGGAAAGAACATCTTCTTCCGAAAGGAAAGTAGCTTCAGAAGAGAAACCAAAAAGAATTCCGAAGAACAAGAAAGCACCTCTCAAACCTTCCGAAAAGAAGACTGCTTCGGAAGAGAATGGTCTGAAATCTTCTTCCGAAGAGAAAGAAACTTCAGAGGAATGCTCTGCTACCTAAGCTTCATCAAGCTCATCTTCAATGATCAACCAAAGGATGGAATGGAAAATCAAAGAAGATGTTGTAGCCCAAACCTCCTCTTCCCAAACTACTATTGAACCCCCATGCTTATACTTTGGTTCAATTGTGTTATCATCATTGGAAGAACCCAAGACCAACAAGGCTTGGGTTTCCAATAAGAACTAACTGTTTCACCTTTATGCAGGGACATCCAAATGATAAAAATAGAAACATTTGGATTGTGGATAGTGGATGCTCCAGGCACATGACAGGTAACAGATCTCTTCATCAACAATTTCACAAATTTGATGGAGGTTTCGTTTAGTTTAAAGGTGAAGCCGGAGGATACATCTTTGGTAGAGGTAATGTGTCCATTGGTAAGTTAACAATTGACAAAGTACACTTTGTCAAACAACTTGAACTAAATCTCTTAAGTGTTTCTCAATTCTGTGACCAAAAGCATCAAATGCTTTTCATAGAACATGAGTGCATTATCCTCAAACCCGGGATAACAATTCCTAAGGAATTGGTGTTTCTTAGAACTCCTAGGAAAGGGGATATGTACAAGCTAGATATGAACAATGCTTCCTCACTGGGTGAAGTATCATGATTTCTTTTCAAAGCAAATAGTGATGAGTCAACTCTTTGGCATAAAAGAATGTGTCATGTTAATTTTAAGACAATGAATAAATTGGTTAAGAATAACTTGGTACATGGTATGTCTAAAAAGGAATTTTTCTGTAAAGACAACTGTGTTGCTTTTCTAAAAGGGAAGCAACACAGGGCATCCCATAGATCCAAAGAAGTTAACTCTGTCACTACCCCATTACACTTATTGCACATGGATCTATTTGGTCCTATAAGTATAATGAGCATTGGAAGGAAATCATATTGCTTTGTGATAGTTGATGATTTTACTAGATTTACATTGGTATTCTTCTTAAAAACTAAGGATGAAACTGCTGAAACCTTAAAATCTTTTATTCTTAAGATAGAAAATCAAATTGATCACAAAGTAAAGATAATCAGAAGTGACCAAGGGACTAAGTTTAAGAATCAAGTTCTTGACTGATTCTGTAACTCAAAAAGGATTACCTGATAATATAGTGCTCCTAGAACTCCTCAACAGAATTGTGTTGCTGAGAGGAGGAACATGACACTTATTGAGGGTGCAAGAACCATGTTAGCTGATACAAAGCTGCCTCTAACTTTCTGGGTAGAGGCAGTCAACACTGCATGCTATGTGCAGAACAGGGTTCTCATTGTTAAGCCCTATGGAAAGACCTCTTATGAGTTATGGAACAAAAGATCATCGTTCATTGGGTTTCTAAGGTCCTTTGGCAGTAGATGCACCATACTTAACACAAAGGACAATTTGGCAAAATTTGCTAAAAAGTCAGATGATGCTATCTTTATTGGATATTCTTTAAGCTTTAAAGCTTATAGAGTATACAACATCAAGAATCAACAATTTGAGGAGTCATCCAATATAGTTGTAAATGAGCACACTCCTTGTGTTAAGGGAAATGGTTCTGACCATATGTTTAACTTAGAATTGTTTCCCAACTATTCTAAATAATCTTGTGAGAATATTTCAGCTGGAATAAGAACTCAAAGTGACTCTATTGATGATCAAATGTTTGAGTTGCCCAGACCTATTCCAAATTCTCCAAGAAGGAATGAAGAACAAGCTCCCACCACTGCAAGTCCTGAAAGTCTAAATCTCTCAAGAAACAATGGAGCTTTAACTAGTTGTCAACTGAATGAGCATCAAGTCACTTCAGATGACAACTCCGTTTCTCAACACCAAACTGATAAAGATAGCTATCTGGAGGAACAGGTAACTGATGATGCTATCTTACAATAGAATATTTTTGATGATGTTACTCATTCATTCAATCAATCTTCATTGAATGAAAGAGAAAATTCAGCTGGAACCAATGTTAACAATCCTGATATGAATCATTTAAATCTGGATCTATCTATGCAACTAGATGTTATTCCCAGAATCAGGATTCATAACACTCATCCAGCTAAAAACATCATTAGGGACGTCTCAGAAGGTGTGAGGACCAAAAGACAAACTCATAATGAGAATGTCTGCTTGTACTCATGCCTTCTCTCTCAAATGGAACCTAAAAAGATAGAAGAGGCTCTCAAGGACAACAATTAGGTTGAATCAATGCAAGATGAATTGCTTCAATTCAAAAGGCAAAAGGTGTGGAATCTATGTCCACTACCACCTGGTCAAGTTCCCATTGGTATAAAGTGGGTATTCAGGTACAAAAGGGATGATAGAGGTTTGATTATCAAGAACAAAGCTATAATTGTAGTTCAAGGATACACACAAGAAGAAGGAATATATTACACTGAGGTATTTGCACCTGTTGCAAGACTTTAGGCTATAAGAATCTTTCTTGCTTTTGCTGCATCTAAGAACTTCATAGTGTATCAACTTGATGTCAAATGTGCATTTTTGTATGGGAACATCGACAGAGAAGTCTTTGTGTGTCAACCACCTGGTTTTGAAGACCCACAGCACCCCTACTATATGTGCAAACTAGATAAAGCACTCTATGGGATGTATCAGACACCAAGGCTGTGGTATGAGACGTTGTCTCAATTTCTCCTGAAGAACGGCTATACCAGAGGCACCATAAACAAGACATTATTCATAAAAAGATCAGGGAAGGACATGTTGCTTGTTCAAGTCTATGTTGATGACATCATATTTGGTTCCTCAAATGACCAAGTGTTTAAAGACTTTGAAAGTATCATGAGAAAGAAATTTGAAATGATTTCCATGCGAAAGATGGATTTCTTTTTGGGAATTCAAGTGAGGCAGATGGAAGATGGCTTCTTCATAAATCAATCTAAATATGTCAAGGACATTTTAGAAAGATTTGAGATGAAAGACTGTAAGTCGACTAAGACACCTATACAAAGAAATCACAATCTTTGTCCTGACTCCGAGGGGGAGGATACTGATTAGCATCAGTACAGGGCAATCATTGGATCTCTAATGTATCTCACTGTAAGCCGACTTGATATCATGTTTGCTACATGCATATGTGCAAGATATCAAGCTGCTCCCAAGGTGTCTCACCTCATCACTGCCAAAAGGATACTTAGATACCTCAAAGGAGCTCCCAAACTGTGCCTTTGGTATCTTAAAAACAAATACTTCAACCTATATGATTATACTGACAGTGATTATGGTGGTTGTAACATCAACAAGAAATCCACATCTGGAGGATGTCAATTTTTTGGTGGAAGGATCATCTCCTGGTAATGTAAGAAGCAATCATGTGTCTCTACATCAACTGCTGAGGCTGAATACATTGCTGCAGCTAGCTGCTGTGCTCAACTGCTATGGATTCAAAATCAGATGTTAGACTATGGCTTCAACTTCATGGAGACTCCCATTCACATAGACAACAAGAGTGCTATCTCAATAACTGAAAATCCAGTCAAGCACTCTAAGACAAAACATATCGACATCAGGTATCATTTCATTAGAGATATTAATAAGAAAAATCTGATCAAATTGGTCAAAGTTGACTCAAATGAACAATATACTGATTTGTTCACCAAAGCTTTTGATGAACAAAGATTTAAGTACTTAATTACAGCTATTAGGATGATAAATCTTGACTAATTATTTCGTACAGAATGTTAAGTCAAATGTGTCTATTTACAACTTAAGCCCTGTTACAGAAGGTATTTCTTCAAAACTTCTTTTTTAATATAAACTTTTTCGAAGAGAAATTTACCCTCGGAAGATAGTCTTACTCTTCTTTCGAAGGAAAATTCCTCTAATCCAGACAAAGAATTATGCTTCAGAAGAAAACTTGATCATAGATTAACCTTCTTCCGAAGGAAATTTTCTTCTATGAAACCACATTTTACATTCGGAAGCAAAATAGTCTTTATGACAGATTTTGCCTCGGAAGCAAAATTTGGCTTCGGAAGATTGTCAGGAGAGAGAAAACCTCAAAGTACTCTCGAAGCAGATGTTGTCGGAAGAAAAAATTGTAATGGAAACATTTAGGTCCCACTCTGCAAAAAGTAAGATTTTGTAGAAGATTCTTGGAGTATTTTGAATAAAACATCCTTACCGCCTCTGTCAAATCGAGCCGTATAGTGTCATTTCACCTTATCGGTTTGATTTTTACTCCATATTTAAAGGACTCCAATTCTCTTCTATACTTTCTTCACCACTGTCAAAACCCTAAGCATACTGTTTTCACTATAATCTTCAAGCTTGAATCTCTCCTTCTCACAATTCCAAAACAATGGCTCTTAACCCATAACATAACCAAGTTGCTATCCTTGATTCATCTATGGATAATGACTTTGCTCAAATCATCCAGTTCCTCACACAATCCATATACCTTCCCGCTCTCACAATAAATCCTACCATCTACTCTAACCATATGTCTGATTTTGGACAAATGGCCAAAATGAAGTCATCAACAATGAGAGGGTCTTTTGATCGAGAGTCTGTGGACAAGAGATAGTGGTAAGTGAAACCACTATCAGGGAACACTTGGAGCTTCATAATGCAGGGGCTCCAACTAAATTTCCAAAGCTTGATTTGGAAGACACCTATACTCAAATGGGATATGGAGGTGATGTTAGTAAGTCTACAGTTTACAAATTCAATTTCTCCTACAACTGAAAGTACTTACTACATATCATCCTTCATAGTCTGTCCAACAAATCAGGTGGTTGGGATCAAATCCCCTATGAACTAGGCTGTTTAGTTCATAGGTTGGTTAGAGGCCTGAGGTTTAACTATTCCAGGTTTGTTCTGAATAACTTGAGGGGAAATCTTATCAAGAATACATTCTATATGTATCCTCGGGTCATTCAGCACTTCATTAACTGTGAACTAGACCTGGATAAACTAGAATATAAAGATATTCTAGTGGTTCCTCAAATACGGTCGGGTATCTTCCGAATGCTGAAGAAGATATCCATCGATTTCACTGGAAGGTTCACTCCTCTGCTTCCAGGCATGCTTGAGCCCATGGCTCCTGGTGATATCCCTGTTAAACCAACAGGTGATGAACCCACACCAGCAATCACCACTCCACTCCAAAAGGCCTCCTTACCTATCAAATACTTTTACCAAAGACGTCCCAAGTGAACCCTTGCTCAATCTACTCTGATTGAACAAGCCCCCTCTATTCAGCCCAAAAAGGCTAGAGTGGAACACTGGGCTCCCACTCAGCCTGAGGTCTAACCTTCCCCTCCAATTGACCTCAATATTAGTGTAGAGTCTCCTCAGTCTCAACCTGATGAGCCCATTACCCAAACTTCAATCCCTCAGGATGAGTCACAATACTCTCCTGAGCAACCAAAAAGGGACAGTCACATCATTGACTATGAGTCATTAGATGTTGACTAAGGTCCCGGGTCATTAGGAATACCTACCATATCCTTCACTGACCTTTTAACCTAAACTGATAAAGATTTCATGTTTCCTCAAAGCTATAAAGTTGATCTATCACACCTATCTCTATATCTACAGAGCCAAAGGAAACCCCTGATCCCTGACCCACATCAGCAACCAATGACTGAGGTGAGTCCCACCAGTGTGCAGGGGACTCATGTAGGCTCAACTGCCACTACTAAGAGTCTCTCATTGAGCTCTATGGACAGTGGTAACATCAATGAGACTGAGTCTACGACAACTCTGCCCATTGACATCTTTGAAAGAGATATCCTTGAGCAAAGGAATCTAGGGTGCAAAGAAACCACTACTGGTGATGAGGATGTACATACTAGGTATGTTGTGTTATCTCCCCATGATTCTTCACATGAAGATGAGGGAAGACTGAAAATCACCATTAAGTACCTGCTCTCTAAGGTCTCAGACCTTGAATTCAAGGTTAGGATCCTAGAAACCAGGTCTGCCACTCAGCAACTTGAGATTAAAGATCTCAAGGCAAAACTAGCTGAGACACAGATTGAGAAGTATGTCAGGCATGTACCAACTCAAGTTTCTTTAAGTTCTTCCTCTAGCTCATCTACTTCTCAATATGATGCTACCAAAAATAGGGAGAATGTACAGAAACAAGCTCATGAGGAACCTCAAATTTTTGAGGAACCTCAATCTTTGACTCTTACAACTTTATCCTCCCTTTACCCTACACAAAAGCAATCATCCATAGTTTTCCCACAACCACCTCCTTTAGGTTTTCAAGTGGATCCAAGGATGCTCACCAGCCTTCACAAATTTTTCACATAGTTTCTAATGAGCTCCTCACTTGAACAACCATCCCCTGATGTTACCATAACCTACTTTTGAGCAGAAGAGCTTCAAAGGCTCAGTGCACCACCTACCACTTAGGTGGAAGTTGGTCAACCTAAGGTGACTATGGAACCTGAGATTCACTTCAAAGGGAAAATAGGGACTGATGGCCTAGCAACTGCCTCAGTTGGGATAGATGGTGCAACATCAGTTTCTTCCGAAGCAGAAATTTCAGCTGCGGAAGTAATTGTTGAACTATCATCTCTGTCTGATGAACTGATTCTCATAGAGGCCATTCTTGATCTAGCCTCTAAGGTGAACAGTGATGACTTTCTTACAACTCTTATTCTTCCATAAATACCTCAAGATCAACCATAAACTTCTCAACCTCATTCTCAGATCTTTCAACCTTAACCTTCAAAACCAGAATCGCTAAAGGAAGTATCTCCTCATGATTACAAAGGTAAGAGGAAGATGAATGATGAGGAACTTCTTGAGAATGAGAGGTTAAACAAATTGAAAAGAAAGGGTAGACTCCCTACTGAAAAATTATTGGCTGCAAGCAGCAAAGCAGCAGCAACATCTCAAGAGTCTATCAATAAAAAGAAGAGGTTGGAGGCAATTGATAGACTCATCAGCCTAGGAGTAGCAAATGAAGAAATGCTACTACTCCCACTTGATGAGCTTATCAAATTGGAAGAGGCAACCTTGCTACAAAAAGAAAAGGAGGATGCAGCAAGGAGGGCAAAAGAGGAGAAGGAAAGAAAGATGAAAGAAGAAGTTGAGTTGAAGAAATGAAAGGAGAGGATAGCCCTCCTGTGCTCAAGAGGTTAATCTCAGGAGGAACTGAGTCCTCATGAGAATGAGATGATCCTGCTTCTTGTCAACAGAGAGTAGGATCAAATTAGTAAGGAAAGAAAGAAAGCTGTCAGGGAGAAAATAAATAAGAGAAAGAAGAAAGAGGAAGAGGCAAAGCTTGCAGCTGCCAAGAAAGTAGGAGATAAATCCTAGATGAAGGCTTATCTCAGGGCATATGGCTTCACTGGCAGGCAAGTTGGGCCAATGTCAGAGAAGACCCTATAGCGACATGTCAATGATATCAAAGTTGACATTCACTTAGGAAGAAGGAAGGAGGTATCTCACGAGATACGGAGGATGAAACCCAAACCAGAACCCAAACCATTACCCACAAGAACTGAAACTATCACTGAGCCTATACCCTTCTCTTTCCCCATCAAAACCGAACCCATCACTGAACCATACACCTCTGAACCCACACCATCCACACTACCACTACCACCTTCCCCTGCCTCTCAACAACCACCATCACTACATATCTTACAACCCAAAACCCAATCAATACAAAAATCATCCTCTAAACCATCCAAAACTCTAACCTTAAAAGAAATTAGGGAGACCAAAAGAAGACTCAACAACTGTTCAAAAGTGAGTAACATCTCTTATGGGGGAGGGTTCATTATATTACAATACATTGATGGATCCTCAAGCTCTTTCACAAGAAATGTCTTCCTAGATCTACCCCGAGAAACTCTACACCAATCACTCAATCTTCTAGCCTTAAGCTCTGACTCATTAAATGAAGAAGAGAAAAGGCTAAGAAGAAAATTGGTGAGCCTGCTGGACACTAGGAATGGGGATAGACTGCCAAACTTGCCCTTCATTTCTAGGAACACAATAACCAGTGGAGGTTTGATGAACCTTCTCACAACTTCATTGTGGAGAGGGAGAATGGAGAGGTAAACATGTTCAATACCTCCTCTATGCTACACTTAAGCAGATTTGATATTGCTGAGCTAGCAGAGAGACCATTCACCAATCCCTCTAACTCCATGATAGCTGCTCACATCAGAAGATTTATTGACAGCCTTCATCTTGCCAAATTAAACAAAAGGCAAGAACTGAATAGGAGTTAAAAGTTGAAGAAGGAAGTGTAGTTTTGGTAGCATCAGCCTAAGGGGAGTTTGTTGGATCTATTGAGGCTGATGCAACCAAAATAACACTTAGAAGAAATCTGTACAAACTAAGAGAAGTCTTCCGAAGGCAATCCTGCAGCTTCCGAAGGAAATGCTGCAACTTCTGAAGCTTCTATGGTGATCTTCCGAAGAGCTTCCGAAGGATGAACTCAGTCTTTCTAGACTTAGAAGATTCCCTTCTGAAGTAAACACTTAAAAGAATGAAGACAAAGTCTTCAGAAGACAAAGCCTCGGAAGAAGCTGTGTCTTCCGAAGTATGTAATGGTTCGGAAGAACTTATTCTTTCGAAGCCATTTTACCTTCGGAAGAATCACAGTATGAACCAGTGGACAAAGCATGGTCCGACTGACACTTGTTGCCTACTCTGATTCTTTGCAAGATGCCTTCCACGTTCATGTGGTTGACCTTACTCTTGTCTACTGTTCACCATTCCTTAGTTAGTACAGCTACCACCTTTAGTTGGTAACGAAAAAGGTAACTTATGGACCTATCATATCTACCTTATCTTAGATAATACTTTATGTAAGATATCCTACCTCTAGCAATGTAGTATTTGTTTAGAAATAAGTCCTAACATGTTATCTATGTATAACAAGCTGTAGATAGTAGTATACATAGTCGCTCATTGTAACTTAGTATCAATGCTTCTGCATGAGTTTTGTAATACTTAGTTGAGAGATAATATATACAAGTATCTTGAAAACCACTTTTTGTGTTCTTTACTTATTATATTATTATCAACTGAGTTCTTGATTCTGCATTCATCAAACGAGTGATATTTAATAGTTTGTGAGAAATACTAAGTGTTGAGAGAATAATATCGATCCTGCAGATGAGTTGTCCGCTTGGGTCCATACATTAGTCGCCGAGTTCCACAAACGCTTTACTACCCTGTAACATATTAACTTTCACATCAAGACATTACCTCATCGACATGAAATCCCTCCGGTCATCCCACCCAGCATAATCATCTGACCTGCCCTAGTCATATCCATGACCTCAGGCTAAAGTTCTTCGATTCTGGTTGATATTTTGGTCATAGCTCTTGGTGCACATGCGTCAAAGAGTTAGGATTTATGCGTACTACTAAAAGGTGACTAAATGAACTTGATCACCACATGAAATCCCTATCATAAAATTTCTCATGCCAACCTCGTAGTTATAAGATGACATATTATTACATAATTCATACTTACACCAGATATTATCCCGTGACAAATCCGTTTATCAAAGAATGGTTGTTTTCCTTATCACATTAACCACACGCATTTTACCAACTTAGACACTTGTTTGGTTCTTTGCCTAAAAGCTACGTTTTATCCTTATATGCCATAATGATCCACAATGTGAAGGTTTAGAACCTTACCACAATAGATTTGAGCTCACTATCATATCTTGACGTCTGTAGTTATCACCTAGCGATCCAACACTATAGTGGAGTTTCACACGTCACACATACTCCCATGTATGGCCATAACTCTTATTTACACGAGTTTAAGGCTTACCAAAGCAAAGCGGGCCTCTAGACGTTGATTCCAAGACAAAACAACACCAAGCTTTCCAACATGCCAAAATTGTAGAGAAATAGAGGGGTTGGGGTCTAGAGATAGAGCACCGGGAATGAGTATGTGAAAATGAGAAAAATGAGGTTTTGGGGGATTTTATATCACTTTTACCCGATTGGGCTCTTTAGTGTACCGCTACCCAAACCTTGGCAGTCCTCTATCGCCTTAAAAATGAATATTTATATCTTTCAAATGAAATATTCATATATTGAAATAGACTTATTCTTGGACCGTTATGTCAACCTGCAGATTGCAGGATCGTATGTTGGTCACTCAACAAGTGGTTTTTTTTCTCTCAAACTCACTTTGAACGACACTCAAAAAGAATCTATGAAGAGTTGATCACAATATAACAAGTAACAAGCAGTAAATAAACACAAGATGTAAATTTTCAAGCTACTTTTATATATTGCTTCTCAACTCAAAGGATTACAAGACTCTTTACAAGCTCAAGTGTTTGGCTCTAGTACTTGCTCTCTACTTAATAAGTTACAATGAGAAGATATATATAATACTACCTACAGCCGGATATACTTTGATACCAGCTGGAAACCTCTAACCAAACATCTATACTACAAGACTCTAGGTGAGGTATCTCAGACATTTTGCCTGAGGTTTGGTAGTCAGGACATGTCCCTGACTTACCTTTTGTCACCAACTAAAGTTGGTAACATGTACTATCATAAAAAGGTAT
>BJCO01763996.1:0-11355 GCA_018326465.1 Flaveria floridana | reverse complement strand
TTAGTTAGTTTCAGTAGTTTGTTGTAATAACGGTTTGATGTCACTGTCAAGTGACATCAGCTGACGTCATCTTTCCTATATAAGGAAGATGACCTAATTGTAATCCTTGCCGAAGCGTGTGATCAATAGAAATACACCTTTTTGCAGAATTCCTCTCTCTCTCTATAACTTACTGTTACATTGCTAAATCTCGTGTGTTCTTGTTATAATTTGCTTAATTCGTGTGCTAATTCCGCTGCAAATCCAACCTAATTGATCAAACTAGAGGCTGAGATCCTTTGACAAACAAATCAACTTAATCCAGTGAAGTTTGTGTGTGCTGGTACTTTTGACATGAACACAATTCCTGAAATAAAATCAAACTCAAAGAACAAATCTAACTTTGATATGAAAACAGGTTCAGGTCCTAAGTCTTCTGCTTTCAATAAAAGATTTGTATCTAAGGGGACAAGTAATGGTGTTACTAATCATAAACTAAAACATAATTTTCAAAAGAACAAACTCACAAATCAGAAACAACAGATTAACCTTACAACTCCTAAATCAAAATAAGGATTAATATGGCTTCCACATCTAAGGTTAACAAACAGTTGTTTAAATTTCAAAAAAAATAATATGATATATGTGATATGTATAATCATAACACTATTGAATGTTTCTTTAGTAGGTACTGTCACATTTGTGATATGAACAATCACTCAATAGTTGATTGTTATTTCAACAAGTATTGTGCCTTGTGTGATCATAACACTGAGGATTGTTACTTCAGAAAGAACTCACTAACGAAAGGATATGTTAACCCATATTTTCAAGGAAACCAAAATCATGGTTTTCAAAGGTTAACAAAGCAACCTTCCTTAGCCTTGAGATCTCTTAGAAGAATCAATTCTGATTATAACAAGTCTTATGCTTTTTAAACAAAACAATATAAACAAGGAAACTTTATTCCACGATCTGTGAGAATGAACAATGGAAGGTTTAGTAAGCAAAATTTTTACAAAAATGTTCAACTTATCTTGATGATGATCTTGAAAAAATTTATAATGAAAAGGAATTGAGAAACTAAAATCTCAAAAGAAGCTTGATTTGAATAAACTTCACTTTAAACAGTTTATGATTGTTAGTAAGTTTGACAAGCCCAAGACCATCTCAGCTTGGGTTGATAACTCATCTTAAATTTTCTTTGCAATGAAGGTACGCCCAATAAGACTTATTAACACATGGTATGTTGATAGTGGGTATAGCTGGCATATGACAGGCAACCATGGCTTACTTCAAGATTTTAAGATGAAAGATGGTACACATGTTGCATTTAGAAGTGATGCAGGTGGTAAGATCACAGGCGAAGGAACAGTATCAAATGGAATTATCAGCTTTGATAAAGTCAACTACTATGCTCAGTTGAACTTTAATCTCTTAAGTGTTTCCAAAATTTATGACAATTCTTACTTTTGTTTATTGACTCTTATTGTTATATTTTGAAGTCAGGTTTCTAGATTAGCAAGGAATGGGTAGTTTTCAAAGCTGTTTGTGATCGGCATGTATACAAGTTAGATATGTCTCAAGTTGATCCTTCTATAGAAACAACTTGTCTAATTACTCAAGCATCAAATGATGAAAGTCAGTTATGGCATAGACATCTTGGGCATTCCAAAGAACATGAACATGCTTGTAGCAGCAAATCATGTAGTAGGCATTTCAACAAAGAAGTTTGCTACCACTGATCATTGCATAACATGTTTAAAAGAAAAGCAATACAAAGTGTCTTATAAGCCCAAGTTGGTAAATTCAAATTCCAAGCCTCTCCAGATGTTGCATATGGATTTATTTGGTCCAACAAATGTGCAGAGTATCAGAAAAAAATCTTATTGTTTAGTTATCATTGATTACAAGATTTTCATTGATTTTCTTTTTACATGCTAAATCTAAAACAGCTGATCTATTAAAAGAGTTTATCATTAAAGTAGAAAATCAATTAGAACAAAAAGAGAAAATCATTAGAAGTGATAATGAAATTGCATTTAAAAATGCCAATGTTCACATGTTTTGTACAGAAAAAAGAATTGCTCGTCAGTTAAGTGCTCTTACAACTCCACAACAAATTGAGATGCTAAAAGGAAAAACAGAACTTTGATTGAAGCTACACGCTCCATGTTAGCAGATGTAAAGATTCTAATCACTTGCTGAGATGAAGCCACATCCGCAACATGTTTTGTGCAAAATCATACATTACTTGTGAAAGAAAGGGAAAGTAATGAATAGAAAATAAAAATAGACAAAAGTCAAAGGGAGTGTTATGTAAATGGTGCATAAAAGATAAAATATCCAACTTTTTAAAGCATGGCCCCCCATGCCATGCTCACAACTGCTACTTTCGGCTGAAAAGAAAGAAGAAGAGAAAACACAAAAGTTCTCTCAGAATTTTTGAAGAAACAAGAGTTAAATCTCCATAGGTAAGTGATTTTAGTAATAATTGATTTGGTTTCTTCATGGGTTTCACCCATAGAAACCGATTCTAAGTGTAATATGTGTGTTGGTGTTTGTATTCTCTATTATATGTGATTAAATTTGGGACAAACAAGTTTGGAGGAGTTTTGCTTGTTTGATACATCAGGTGAGTTCTAAACTCCGTCTTTTTCAGGTTTTAACAATGTTTTGGGGCTGAAATTATATTAAAATGTTTTATAATTATTATGCATGTGTACCCATATGTTTTATGCTATTATGATGATGCTTTAGGGTTGAAATGTGATGTTTATGCTTAGAAAGGTTGTAATAACCTTACAATAAGCTGATATGATGATTTGGGACTGAAAATATGTTAGGATATGTTTAACAGGTTGGTCATGCGCCTAAATAAGGCCCATGCGCCTAAAATTTCCTTAGAAAAGTTCTAAGTAGGGTCATGCACCCAAATAGGGTTCAGGTGCCCCAACACTACCCCATGCTCCTAGAAATTATGCCTTAGAAATTCTAAGTCTAAGTTCATGCGTCTGAACAGTAGTTCATGCGCCTAAGTTTTAAGCTCAGGCACCTAAGTATACTCCATGCGCCCAAATAGTGCCCATGCGCCTAAGTGTTGAAACGCCCAAGTAGGCTCATGCGCCTGTATAGTTGTAATGTGCCTAAACAGGCCTCATACGCCCAGAACACTTAGTTTTTTTCTAGAATTTTGAGAAAACAGAATGATTAGGGTTTTTATTTTCTAGAATTTTGAGAAAAACAGAATGATTAGGGTTTGACCCTAGTTTGACTTTAGGGTTTGACCCTAGTTTGACTTTAGGGTTTTAAATTGTTATTATATTGTATTATTATATGCTGGTCTTATGTCTATAATAATTATTATTGTGTGACTTTATGTTATGTGTTTATTATCATAAATGCAAAGTATTATCATTTACAAAAGTGAAAGATTAATGATAAAAAAAAGTCGAACGTAAATGAAAGAATGCAAGTCTTACAAGCAAATGAACAGGAGGTGCACGACTATGGTGTCGTTAGCTCAACTGTGATGCGGGTTAGCTACCCTGAAGGATGCACACAGGGTCACTCATTTAGACTGACAGGGACCCTTGTAGCATACCCTAGGTGACTGGGTCGGCTAAGTGCACAATGTTCGTGGTCTATTTATAAACCACAGGCCCAACATCAGATTCGTGCATAATGTCCGGGGTATTGCACATTGGTCCATAAGAAAGTGAAGGATAAAGATAAAAGTATGAAAATGAACAAAGGCGTACGATAATGATTAATGAAGAAAGTATACTTGATGTACGTATGATGCATGCTCATGTATGAAGAAAAGAAAGTATTTTTATAAAAAAGAGTATTCATATATATATATATATATATATATGTATATATATATGTACATATATATATATATTATAAGGTATTTTAACGCTTCTAAAACTAGAACTAACTCAACAACGCTGACTTTTATACATTTTCAATTGACATGTAAGCATTGCTGAGGATGGCACAAGGGTACAACTACTCGATGGGGCAAGACTGATATCCATTCACCACTTTTGATATTGTTATTTTGTAATGCAATTAAACAATCTTTTGTAACTTAAACCCTATTGTATTGCTTAACAATAGTATTTATTAATGATAATGAATGGTTTTTGTTCACTTATTTCCGCTGCAATACTTTATAAAATGTATTATTTATGTACTAATGCGATGATTGAGCAACTGAGAGGTGCCCAGGAATTGGGGCCTTAAAAGTTGGTATCAGAGCTAAAGTTTAAGTGAATTGGGTAAATTATTTTCAAAAACCTAATCTTAAACTTAGAATGGGACAAAGGGAAGGGATGTCAGCCCAAGTAGTTACGTCCCATCAGGTATTTCTTTCTTAAAGTTAACAAGTATTATGTGCGTATGCTATTTGACTTATGTGTTCTTAGTAGATTTAGATACTGATGTAGTCAGGATAAGAAATGCTTGGGGTGTGAAAAGTAAAGTAAGTGTCTAATCACAACTGGCCACTGTAATTAGGGACTTACTATACTTGACATGAACTGAGCTATTACCCTGAATGACTGTGTTAGTATTTGAATCTATAGCATTTAGAGAATGGGTGGATAGAAATCTTCGAAGGCTTCTAGGGGTAGAGGTCGTGGTGGACGTGGTGTTGGGCCACGTGTTACCAGGAGTGGTGCTAAGGCTATTGAGACAGCTCACGAGAACCCTGAGGTTCATGGCTGGAGTGAGGAGAATGAGGATGCCAGTTTGAATGTCTCAGCTAGGGAGGCGATTGTTGATGAAGTGCACCAGGTCATGCAGACAGTCTTATCATCTGTGGTGATCGAAGTTATCAGGGCGGTGAGGAGTGAAGAGAGAAAAGAGAGTGAGGATACGAAAGGATCAACAGGGAAAGAGAGAAAGGGGGAGGAGGAACAGCCTGGGCTTGATACAGTGTTGTCAAGTAATGAGGAGGATGCTTCTGTGAGGGTGATGGCTAAGGGGTGTAGTTATGGGGCATTCCAACGGTGTAAACCCCTGATATTCGATGGCAACGGTAATGCTGCTGCTGCTTACCGCTGGTGAAGGAGATGGAAGCGGTGCTGGAGATTAGTAAGTGTCGTGAAGACTAGAAGGTGAAGTTCACTAGTCACTCTTTTGTCGACTTAATGTTGTGTTGGTGGGACAACATTGTCCAAGCTGAGGGTGCCAGGGCCATCGGGAAGGTGCGATGGAGAGAGTTGAAGAAGTCAGTATTGAGGAATTCTGTCCTCACCGAGAATTCGACAAGATCGAGAGAGAGTTACTACAACTCGAGGCAGGAACCATGACCCGCCAGTAATACAACACCAAGTTTAACGAAATGGCAAGGCTGGTGTCGGATCAAGTGACGACGGTGACAAGTAAGATCAAGAGGCACATCTAGGGATTGTCGGCTGATATTCACAAGCATTTGATCACTGCTCAGCCAGGTATCTTTCCATCGGTTCTAGACTTGGTGGGTAGGTTATATGATGAACGGAAGGAGACGGTGGTGGAGGTGAAGAAGACGAGTGGTGATGATAAGAACTGGAATGGGAAGCAGTTTGGACGGGGTGGTTTCATTCCAAACAACAAAAAGATAAAGGTGGACGATCTTAGGATGTCGTCCTGAGGAAGTGCGGTAAATATGGAAGGGAGCATACCGGTGAGTGTAGGTTAGGATTGAATGTATGCTTCAAGTGTGGTAAGCCTGGCACATTGCTAGAGACTGTAGGGTGTCGAGGTGTTATAGCTATGGCGAGGAGGGCCATGTGAGCAAGGACTGCAAGAAGCCAAGGGCGGAAAGCTCTGGGGCAAAGAAGAAGGCTGAAGAAGGAGGGAAGAGGGCAAGTGCTAGAGCTTACACCATGACCTTGGAGGAAGCCAGAGTGGACCCCGACATCATGTCAGGTATGTTTCTACTAAACCAAACTTGTGCCTCTATGTTATTTGATTCTGGTGCTAGTAGGAGATTTATTTCTACTACTTTTTGTGCTAAGTTGTCTGTTAGTAGTAGATGTATTGATGAGCCATTTGATGTAGAAATTGCTATTGGTAAGTCCACTAGAATCTCTGATGTTATAGAAGACTACAACATAGAACTAGAAGGTCATAGGTTTTCTGCCAATTTACATGTGATGCCTCTAGGCAGATTCGATGTAGTGCTACGGATGGATTGGTTAGCAACCTATAAAGCAAACATCATGTGTCGCAAGAAGATGATTCGATTAACTGCGCCCGTTGGAAGTTCGGTGACAGTTTATGGTGATCGCGTCGCTACGATTCCGATGGTGGTGGCGGGAAAGTACATGCGACGTGGATGTAGTGCCTACCTAGCCTACGTAAAAGATGTGGATGCTTCGGTACTGCAATTGTCTGATGTAGCAGTGGTACGTGACTTCCCATACGTGTTCCTAGAAGATTTACCTGGCGTTCCACCGGATCACAAGATTGAGTTCCAAATCAATTTGATACCCAATGTAAACCTCGTTGCCAAAGCACCGTATCGATTAGCTCCTAATGAGATGAAGGAATTCAATGATCAATTACAGGAGTTAATGGATAAGAGGTTTATTCAATCGAGTATCTCTCATTGGAGTGCTCCAGTCTTGTTTGTGAAGAAGAAGGATGGTAGCATGCTGAAGTGCATCGACTAACGAGAGCTGAACAAGTTGACGATGAAGAATCGGTATCCACTATCAAGGATTGATAACTTGTTTGATCAGCTGCAAGGTGCCAGTTGGTTCTCGAGGATAGATCTTTGATCTGGCTACCATCAATTGAAAGTAAAGGAGCAAGATATCCCTAAGACAACATTTCGCATGCGTTATGGACACTATGAGTTTCTCGTTTTGTCTTTCGGCTAAACTAACGTGCCAACTACCTTTAAGGATTTAATGAACTGATTATGTCATCCCATGTTAGATAAATCAGTGATTGTGTTTATTGATGATATCCTAATTTATTCTAAGAATGAGGAGGATCATGCCTGTAACATTCGGGAAGTATTGGAGATACTTAGAAGAGAGAAGTTGTATGCTAAATTCTCTAAGTGTGCTTTTTGGTTATGCGAAGTTCAATTTCTGGGTCACGTGGTGAATGCTGAAGGAATTATGGTGGACCCAGTGAAGGTTGAGGCGGTGATGCAATGGAAGACTCCAAAGACGCCATCTGAGATACATAGTTTCTTGGGTTTGGCGGGCTACTATAGAAGGTTCATCCAAGACTTCTCCAAGATAGCCTCACCTTTGACTAAATTGAGTGGAAAGGATGTAAAGTTTGTGTGGGGTTGAGAATAGGAGTGTGCTTTTGAAGAGTTAATGAAAAGATTGTCTCAAGCTCCTATCTTGACATTACCCGAAGGAAGTGAGGACTTAGTGGTATATTCGGATGCTTCTTATTCGGGACTAGGTTGCGTGTTGATGCAACGTGGAAGAGTAATTGCCTATGCATCCCGACAGCTGAAAACCCATAAAGTCGACTATCCCACATATGATCTAGAGCTAGCTGTTATGGTCTTTGCATTGAAGATTTGGAGGCACTACTTATACGGGACAAAGTGCACAATTCTCACCAACCACAAGAGCTTAAAGTACTTCTTTGAGTAGAAGGACCTCAACATGAGGCAAAGGAGGTGGTTAGAGCTCATCAAGGACTACGATTGTGAGATCCTTTATCATCCGGGCAAGGCCAACATGGCGGCCGACACCCTTAGTTGAAAAGAGGGACCCGAGCCGATTCGGGTGAAGGCCTATCAATTAGTTATGATCGCTGATGTGATGATACAGGTGAAGGGGTTTCAAGAAGAAGCGTTGAAAGAGGATCGCTTTAACTCTGAAAGGATGAGAGGACTAGTCACCGAGTTGGGTGAGAATAGTCTCGATGTTAAAACACGAAAGGGGCGGATGTGGATTCCCCGATACGGAGATCTGAGGGGACGAATTTTGGACGAAGCTCATAAGACTCGATACTCCATTCATCCCAGTGCCATGAAGATGTACCAAGATATGAAGAAAGATTATTGGTAGCCAGGAATGAAGCGCAACATGGTGGAGTATGTGGGTAAGTGCGTTACTTGCTTGCAAGTGAAGGCAGAGCATCAGAAGCCATTACCCGAGTAGAAGTGGGAGAAAATCACCATGGACTTCATTACGAAGTTACCCCGCACGACGAGAGGATACGATACCATCTGGGTGATTGTTGATCGTCTGACCAAGGGTGCTCACTTTCTACCGATCCGTTGTTTTAGAGAAAGTCACCATGAACTTCATCCGAGAGGTTGGCGGATCTGTTCATTAAAGAGATTGTAGTTTGACACCGTGTGCCGGTGTCTATCATGTTGGATCGTGACACCCGATTCACATTGAAGTTTTAGAAGAGATTCCATGATGCAATGGGGACGAGGCTACATATTAGTAGGGCTTACCATCCTCAAACAGAGATTCATCCTAAGAGGAAGATTTAGATGCTCGAGGATATGCTTTGAAAATGCGTGATCAATTTTGGGGGGAGTTGGGATGATCACTTACCGTTACCATAATTCTCGTACAACAAGAGTTATATGCCAGTATTGGTATGCCAACCGTTACCATAATTCTCGTACAACAAGAGTTATATGCCAGTATTGGTATGCCACCTTACGAGATGCTATACGGTAGGAGGTGTAGGACACCTGTATGTTGGGGTGATATTGGACAAAAAGAGTTGGGGAGCCTTAATGTGATTGAGGCTACCACTGAGAAGTTAGAAAGGATCAAATCCTTCATGAAAGCGGCAAAGGATCGACAAAAATCATACGTCGACAAGAGGTGTAGACCTATAGAATTCTAGGTGGGCGACTGAGTTATGTTGAAGGTCTCTCCTTGGAAAGGGATTATCTGGTTCAGGAAGCGAGGTAAGCTAAGCCCAAGATACATAGGACCTTTCCAAATCATCGCACGAGTAGGAGAAGTAGCCTATCGGTTAGAATTGTCAGATGAGTTAAGTGGAATTCATCCCACATTCCATGTATCCTATCTGAGGAAGTGTTTAGCTGATGAGGACATGGTTGTACCACTGGCGGATATCGAGGTGGATGAACGACTCAAATATGTAAAGCAACCAATGGCGATCATCGATCGAAAGGAGTTGAGGTTAAGGAATAAAGTGGTTCCACTAGCGTGTGTGCAGTGGAAACACAGAAAAGGTTTGGAGTCTGTGTAGGAGACTGAAGAAGAGATGAGACAACATTACCCATAATTTTTTAAAGAATGATGGGTTTCGGGGACATAACCTATTTAAGGGGGTAGACTTGTAACACCCGAAAACTTATCAAAAAAATAAATAGAAAGGAAAATTAATAAATAGAAAATAAAAATAGACAAAAGTAAAAGGGGTGTTGTGTAAATGATGCATAAAAGACAAAACATCCACCTTTTAAAAGCATGGTCGCCCATGCCATGCTCACAACTGCTACTTTCGGCTAAAAAAAAAGAAGAAGAGAAAACATAGAAGTTCTCTTGGAATTTTTGAAGAAACAAGAGTTAAAGCTCCATAGGTAAGTGATTTTAGAAATAATTGGTTTGTTTCTTCATGGTTTCACCCATGGAAACTAATTTCTAAGTGTAATATGTGTGTTGGTGTTTGTATTGTCTATATTAGGTGATTAAATTCGGGTAGAAACAAGTTTGGAGGAGTTTTGCTTGTTTGATACATCAGGTGAGTTCTAGACCCCGTCTTTTTCAGGTTTTAACAAAGTTTTGGGGCTGAAATTGTATTAACATGTTTTATAATTAATATGCATGTGTATCCATATGTTTTATGCTATTATGATGATGCTTTAGGATTGAAATATCGTGTTTATGCTTAGAAAGGTTGTAATACACCTTAGAATAAGCTGATATGATGATTTGGGCCTGAAAATATGTTAGGAGTATGTTTAACAGGTTGGTCATGCGCCAAAACAAGGCCCATACGCCTAAAATTTCCTTAGAAAAGTTCTAAGTAGGGTCATGCACCTAAATAGGGTTCATATGCCCAAACAGTACCCTATGCACCTAGAAATTATGTAATAGAAATTCTAAGTCTAAGTTCATGCGTCTGAATAGTAGTTAATGCACCAAGTTCTAAGCTCAGGCGCCTAAGTTCTAAGCTCAGGCGCCTAAGTATATTCCATACGTCTAAATAGTGCCCATGCGCCTGAAATGGATAATGCGCCTATGTGTTGAAACACCCAAGTAGGCTCATGTGCCCGTATAGTTGTAATACACCTAAACAGGCCTCATGCGCCTGTAAGTGCTAATGCACCCAGAACACTTAGTTTATTTTCTGGAATTTTGAGAAAAATAGAATGATTAGGGTTTGACCCTAGTTTGACTTTAGGGTTTTAAATTGTTATTATATTACATTATTATAAGCTGTTTTTATGTCAATAATAATTATTATTATGTGACTTTAGATGATGTGTTTATGATCATAAATGCAAAGTATTATCATTTATGAAAGTGAAATGTAAGGCCCCGTTCCCGGGACGCTTACAGTTGGTCGTTCACAGCAATATTAACATAAAACATTACATATTATAAATTTAAGCAGCGGAACTAATTTAACAAAAACCATTCATTCATTATAAACACTGTTGTTAAGCAATACATCGTAGTTCATGAGTCACAAAAAGTTTGGTTGAATGAATTACAAAACAATAGTATTGTCAAAACATGAATGGATGTCAGTCATGCCCGCCGAGTAGCTTCACCCATGTGCCATCCTCAGCAACCTGTTACCTGTCAACTGAAAATGCATAAAAGTCAGCATTGCTGAGTGAGTCCTAGTTTTATATTAAAACATACTTTACTTTCGTATAATAATCATTCTTCACTTTTATGTGCGATCATACATCATACGTACACATTGGTAATAACATTATTATCTTCATCATTCGTTCAATTCGTACTTTTATCATTACCTTAACGAGTCTTTTGCGACACAGAGTCGCTCACCCCGTTAGCAATCTTAATGATTGCCCTTTTATCCCGTGAGTCTTTTCCGACACCAATTTGCTCAACTCTATGGCAATCTCAAGGATTGCACTGGTCCTGTGAGTCTTTTGCGACACCGAGTCGCTCACCTCTATGGCAATCTGAAGGATTACACTTGTCCTGTGAGTCTTTTGTGACACCGAGTCGCTCAACTCTATGGCAATCTCAAAGATTGCACTTGTCCTGTGAGTCTTTTGCGACACCGAGTCGCTCACCTCTATACGTTTGCTTGCAAGACTTATCTTTATTCATTTACGTTCGACTTTTCCTTCATCATTAATCTTTCACTTCATTAATGATAATACTTTTCGTTTGAGCATAAACATTCCACATAATGTCATCTCGTACT
>BJCO01763879.1:0-22660 GCA_018326465.1 Flaveria floridana | reverse complement strand
TCTTTCACTTTACGTTACATAATACTTTGTTCATTCATTATCATAATTCGTAAAGTTTTGGAAAAGATAAGCATACAATATCATACGGAACATACACACGTCATTCACACACATCATCATGCAAGGCATCATACATACATAGCCTACACTAACAGGCATCTACAGGCACTTACGGGAACTCCATGTCAGGACTTACTCCTGCATTTTTCCCCCGAAAGTCAAAACTCCACTACACATCTTCTCGAGTTCAACAGCCCTACTTATTCCTCCTAAACCTTGGGGAATCATACTAGGACTTCATATAAACACATACAACCCACAATCATACCTTAAACATACTACATGTGATTACACCCAGATGGGTCAAACATACACATTTCAAGAACAAATTTATATGTGTTCCAGCCCCAAAATCGTTTGAAAATAAGTAAATGAGGGGTCCTAGAACTCACCTGTACTTGATGAGTAGCTTCTCAATCAAGCATTAAAAGAGAGGGTCGCACTACACCACCTGCAGATAAGCTAACACTCAAAAGAGTTAATTTCTGCCTAAATTCGCTACTAGTTTCGCAAGCAGTTTCGCTAAGTGATCAGCAGTTTCGCTGCTAGTTTCACCAGCAGTTTCGCTAGGCGATCAGCAGTTTCGCTGCTAGTTTCACCAGCAGTTTCGCTAGGCGATCAGCAGTTTCGCTGCTAGTTTCGCCAGCAATTTCGCTGGTAGGTTCGCTGGCAGGTTCACTGCCAGTTTCGCCCAACTTTCGTTGGATAACATTGTCAGCGAAATTACCTGCGAAACTATAGTTTCGCTGGAAATTACCTAAGAGTTAACTTGGTCTAACACCTATAACCATCCTATTTTCATTAAATGGTCTCGTCTAAGCCCATTATTATTATTTGGCTTGCTTAGACATTATTCCGGGTGTTACATTAGAGTATTACATGTTTCCTAGATATGTTCAATACATTCTCAACTGTGAACTGGGCTCACAGTTGAGGGAAACATGTAATATTATTAAATTGGGACAGATGAAGCCCGACATCTTTAAAATCTTGAAGATGCCAACTGTTGGCTTCTCAGGGGTAGAAACAGCCATTGTCCCAAAAATGTTAGAGCTCATTGCTTAAGGTGACAACCTAGCAACACAAGCTAGTGTTGAACCCACACCTTCTACATCCCAACCACCAAAACAGCCACAAATCACCCTCACCTACCAAAGAAAACATAAAGTGAACCTCTGTACAACCTATACAGGAGGAAGTGGACACTGGAGCTCCCACTTCCACTGAGGAGCAAACCACTCCCATCACTTCTAAAGTCAGTGCTGAGGATCCTCATGCTCATCCTGATGAGCTCACAAGCCCAACAGCCTTAAGCCTTCACTCTGAGTCTCAACACTCAAGTGAACAACCTTCAGGGGACAGCTACCATCCCCAGCCTTTAGATTTAAACCAACCAATACCCAACCTTGAGTTCTATACTCGTGAGGACTTAGATGCCAATGAGTATCATGAGTCTTCCTACTACACCTCTCCTTAAAGGGAGATGAGTGCTCCTGAGTCATCTAAGTCTAGCCCACATCAGTCACCTATCACTGAGTGCTCCTGACTCGCCATCCTCACTTGAGTTATGCATACTCAGCAACTTTCTCAAGTCCATATTGATGTGGATAGCATAGACTCAGTCATACGGAGTCTATTTGAGAAAGGCATTCTAAGAGTAGTATCATCTCCACCAACTCTAGCTCACATTTTTGGGTGGAGGTATGATACTGCTAGAAGAACTCTTATTCTTCAAAGACTTCAAGAAAAGAACACTGTAGAGTTCAGCCTTAGATGAAGAAAAAGGCAATCAGGCAATACCATTGGTCAACTGGATGTTGAGGCAGACCCTGAGATTAGCTTTAAGGGGAAAACCTTGACTAAAGGCCCAGTGGTAGAACCTGAGAGCCCTGTCTCACCATAACTGTTGTAGATGTTCAAACCCTTGATGAGACACCTGCTGGTGAAGGTGCATCTCAACCTCTCTCTAGCCAGAGCTTGGAAGCTACACCAAGCAATGAAGGCCAAAGCTCTCTCCACCCTGAGTCATAAAGGTCTGTGAGTGATAAAGGGAAAAGGAGGTTAACTCCTGAGGAGATTGAGGAGCAGGAGAGAGAGAGGAAAAGGAAACTAAGGGGAGAAAGTTCCTCTGCTGGATCTACAAGGCTCATGGAAAGTGCTATCAGGGCTGCCCCCAGACCAAATTCTCAGGATGATGAGTTAAGGGCAGTTAGGATAAACTACTTGCAGACAAGGAACTATGACATTCATAATATCATTTCTCTCCCCTTAGATGAGTTGAATGAACTGGCTGACAAAGAACTATCAAAAGAGAAAAAAGGAAGAAGAGGATGCAGAGCTTCTTCTAAAAATCAAAGAAGAAAGAAGAAGGAAGAGGCTCTATAAGCACATGCCTCTCTCACCAGTTCAAGAAACTCAGGAACAAGAGTATATGGTACCACAAGAACCTCAGGTAGACAAAGAAAAAGATAGGAAACACATGATCAACTACCTGAGTGCCACAAGCCTCTATTAAGCTGATACATTTCTTCCCTTACCCTTTGACTACATTGAGTTTGAGTACCTCAAACAACTTGAACTTGATGTAGCCAAAGAAAGAAAGATCACCAAAAGCAAGTTAAGGGAAGAAGCTGTAAAAACAAGAGCCATCATCCATAAAAATCTAAAAAGGTCTGCAGAAAGACAGAAGATGATGAGGTTCTTGAAGCTATATGGATTCTCCGGAAGGAGACTTGGTCCCATGTCTCTATCCACCATGAATGAGCATATCAGGGTGATCAAGCAGAAGATCAAAAGAGGTGAACTTGTTGACTTACACTCCCCACTAAGTCAGGTCCCTCAGGAAGTGGAGGTTAAGGTTGAAACACCTAAGACAACAGAACCTGAACCTCCTGCTGAATCTCAGCAAACTTCTACTTCTGATCCATAGCAGGGATTTGTCCCCTCTCAATCTAAACCTGTGAGAGAGGAAGACCCAACTGAGAAAGACAAAGAAGATCAATCAGGTACTGCAAGCCAGTCTTCTCAGTTAAAGAGTTCAAAGAGGAGGAAAAGGATGGTTTTGAAACCAAAGTCAAAGAAGAAGAAGAAGGAAACATCCACCTCCAAACTTCAGGATGAGTTAGAACATCCTGAGGATGTGCAACAAGATAATGCTCCACCAACTCCAATTCAAGCAGCTCCTCTGGCATCAGGAAGACCCATCTTATCTTGGACATATACCACAAATCCAGAGAGATGGCATGTCATAAGAGATCAAGGTATTGAACATGTCTACACATGGCAGGATATGTTCAGTCTACCTCTGCATGATCTCTTTGACATGAGAAGATACTATGAGTGTCTGAGTGATCCTGACCATCTCATGAAGAAAGGGATGGTCATCATCATAATGAGGACTGTCAATATCTAGAGTCTTTAGGTGTTTTGGTAGCATCAGCCTAGGGGGAGTTTGTAAGGTTATTAGTAAGGCTGATGCAACCCAAACACTTAAAGTCTTTCCTGCATGCATGCACATGTACACTGAAATGGAATGCTTCAGAAGATTCACACTGACTTGGAAATTATTCTAAGTGTGAAATCTTCCGAAGCCAAGACCAATATCTTCCAAAGCCAAGACCAATATCTTCCGAAGCCAAAAGATGAAGTCTTCCGAAGCATCAAGGACAAAGTCTTCCGAAGCCAACCATTGAAGATAGATTTCTTCCGAAGACTTTTATATTACATGCTTATCTGATGTACTTTTTACCTAAAGCTGAACCACTTTCTGCTGCCACTCTGATAAGTCACCAACCTTTCGTGAGTTGGTGAAAAGGTCCATGTTTTTGTAAACTGTACATTGAGGTCTTGAGTCTGTAACTTTCCACTTTATGTACTTTATCCTTTTTGTAATATATTAGGATATGAGCTATGGCATGTCATAGTCACTAGTCAAAAGGCAATCTGCCTTTTGACTCTACATGGATTTTGTTGTCTAGTTTATGTATCCAGCTAGCCTTCAAAGTATGGTTGGCTGTAGGTTTTAGTACAAGTATTTTCTGGTTCTTGTAACTAAGTAAGTTTTGAGTTGAACTTGGTAAACCACTTTGTAAGGAACTAGAAGGTCAATATACTTAAACCTTGAAAACCAACTGCTTGTGTATTGCTCTAATTTCTGCCTTATTTACATCTTGTGTTTCTAAGTTCTCTAAACTCATTCTTATCAGTTCCCCATTTGAATTGTTAAGTGTTGAAATACACTCTCCTCTTTGTGTTGTTGTGTTGTACAAGTGCATAAGCCCTTCACTCGGTCCTGCATTTTCCATCGGTAGTAAATGGGTTTATCAAAACAAACCAGATGATTAAGGGGATGTAGTAAGAAATAAATCAAGGCTGGTTGTTCAGGGATTTTGTAGAAGCCTTTTGAAAATTAACATTTAGCCTTTATTAGTCTTTTGTATAGTTTTGTCATAGTTTAGGGACTTATTGTGTAAATATATTTTCCTTATGTTTTCTTTGATAGTATAAATAGCATAGTATCTATTGTGTATGTAGATAGGAGACGTGAGAGACTAGAGACTAAACTCTAGATCAGTTGAACGACTTGTAACTACTTTTTCTACACTTGCATTGTCTATGCTTACTATCAATGAAAAACTATGAATATTTCTGATATGTTTGCATTGATTTGATTACTTGTGTTTATTTTGATTGAATTGCATCATAATATCATCACAGATCGATCCATTTTCATCCTATCAAATGGTGTCAGAGATGTTGGTTCAGTGATTTGAGTTTGTCGAACTTTCAAGCTCTTAAATCACTTGAATCTGTGATTGATAAGCAATTTGATCAAATAATTGTTGATTTCAGTTGTGTTTCATCAATAGAAACATGATTTGAATCACAATTTGTTGTTCAATTCATTCAAAATTAGTGAATTTGTTCAAACCTGTTCTTCATTTTCGGACTGAATTTCAATCAAAAGATTGAATTGTTGTTGTTGTTTGGTGAAATTGAAGATAAAGGACTGTTAATTAATTTAATTACTACCTCATTGGAAGTGTTTAGATCAATTAAACAAGTTTTTGAATATTTTCAGTAGATTTGTGTTCATATGAATCTATTCAATTTGGCGCATTAGGTTAAAATACTGCTGAAAATTGCCTAAGTGTATAGGCGCTTGACAACTGTTCAGGCGTTTGACCACTATTCAGGTGTTTTTTGGTCTAGGCGTTTGACCACTGTTGAGGTGCATTACAACTGTTTGGTCACTTTGAAACTTTTAAAAACAAAGTATTTCTAAGCGTATTACAACTGTGTAGGCGCATTTGAACCGTTTCGGTGTTTCTACACCCAGGCGTCTGAAAACTGTTTGGAGGTTTCACAACTGTTCAGGCACATTTTAAGTTGGGCATTTTGAGAATTCTACTAAGGCAATTCCTTGGGCGTTTCTAAGTCAAAGTCTGTATTTTCACAATTGTTTGGGTGCTTCATCACTGTTTAGGCGCATCAACTAAACACTTAGAATTTTTTCAAAATTTAAAAATCCAAAAATATCTTCAATTCATTGTTTTAATTCAAAAACTTAAAAAACAACAAAAACAATTTTTTTTAAATCAAAAGTATAAAATGGTGAAGTTTGAATATTTAGAGAATAGAGTTCCTAAGTTGAAGAACAGAGCTGATTTTAAAAACTGGTCTCTTAGATTGAAACATCATCTTAACTCTATTGAAATTGACTTGTGGAAGTCAATAAAAAAAGGAACTTACATTCCTATTACTTTAGATGGTCCAGATAGAGAGTTTGTTTACACTAAAGACTCTCCAAGACCATATCCTGAAGAGGGGTTACAAGGTGATGATCTAAAGAAAGTAAAGAATGACATTAAAGCCTATGCTTTGATGTGTAAAGGATTACCACTTGAAGTCTTAACTAGACTTGATGGATATCAAATGGGATATACCATGTATAAAGCTTTTAAGATAATTTGTGAAGGTGGAAAGGAGATTCAAGATCTCAAGTAGCAGAAACTGAAGATGCAGTTAGAGTAGTTTCAACATTTATCTGGTGAAACTATAAACCAAATGATGAACAGATTTGTGCAACTTACAACTGAGATGTGAACTGCTGGCATTAAAAATGATCTCAAAGATCTAAATTTTAGAATTCTCAATGCTCTTCCATCTTCTTGGAAACAAATAGAAACACTGTTGAAGCATACTTAAAATTTCCTATGGATCTTGATCTATTGATTGCCAAGATTGAGTCAGTTGAGATTGATGAAAGCTCAAGAAACAATGATAGAGCAGCCTCAATGTCTCGATACCAGTATGTTGCATCTCCAGCTAGTATAGTGGAGAATTCCTTTATGGCAAAGAATGAGAATTTACCAGAAGAAGAGGGTGAGCTGTTTGTTGGAGTAGGGTTCTTTAAAAATTCTTTATATACAAGTGCTCCTTCTTATGCATCTCAACCTAAACCTCAATCTCCTCCTAAAGCTTAAAGCTCTAAACCTCAAACTGAGACTCCACCTATTAACTCTGCTAAAACTAACAAAGTTAAAGATGTCATTAACATCCTATTACAGGATGAGGAGTCCAAATCTGCTTTTACTGCTTTTATGGCTAGTTTTCAAGCTTATCAGGGTAGTCATTTGACTCAATTAGATCTTGTTTTGCAGGACATATTTGAGATGGATCCAGATGATGTGGAGGACTCAGAGACACTCTTATGTCAACAGGAACTACAAGCCAAGTGCAAACAAGACTGTTGGATTTGACAAGTCTAAGTCAAGGTGTTTCAACTGTAATAGCTATGGCCACTTCTCACGGGAATGCAAAGATCCCAGAAACAAAGGAGGAAGTGGCCAAGGTAGTTCAAGCAATTAGAGGTTTCAACAATCATCTCAGAAGATATTCCAAAAGCCATACCAAAGTCTACTAACGCCTGAACTTAAAAATGAATCTAAGTCATCTGAAGAGCCAAAGAAAGCTCTAGTTGTTAGTATTAAGGACGGATATGATTTGAGTGCTTATGCAGAGCAATTTACTGCTGATCTAACCTCTAGTTTATCTGTTATTACAGAAGTTCAAGTAGAAGATTAGTTAGAGGACTGTGATCCTAAAGCTGAAGGCAAATCTGAGAATAAAGAAGAAGAATATAACTGGAGTGATAAATCTGATCCTAAAGAGGATTCAGAAGAAGTTGCTTTAATGGCACAGTCAGATCAACCTAGGGTTGAAAATTTATATTCTAACTCTAAGACTTCTTCACCTAAATATCCTGAAATACCAGCTGAAGTAAGAGAAAAACTATGCACCGAATCTTTCTTTGAACATG
Organism: Flaveria floridana; assembly: GCA_018326465.1. NCBI lineage: Eukaryota > Viridiplantae > Streptophyta > Magnoliopsida > Asterales > Asteraceae > Flaveria > Flaveria floridana. The sequence goes on along the minus strand of BJCO01763879.1, from coordinate 15,279 downwards.
TAGAATATTATTGAACTTATTCATACAAGATCTGTGAAAAGCTTAAGCAAGAGGAATTACTGCATATTAAACTTAAAACTGACCACAAAAATTCAGATTAAAAGATCATTTCTCTACAAACTTCATAGAACAAAACTTTGAAAGAATTAGAAATTGTTTCCAAACAACTTGAAGAAATGATTAAGAACTTGGAACAGGAGAAAATAGCACATGCTGCTACACAAGTTAATCTTGCAAAAGTAAAAAGTTACAAAACAATTATGGAACAACTGGTAAGTGAACGAAAGGACAAACAAAAAGCAGGATTAGGTTTCACACACGAACCAATGCCTGAATCTATAACTAACACTTTACCAGAGAATTTCAACACACATGATCACTCTCCTAAAAATAAGGCTAAACTTAAAGCTTTCCAAAACAAAAACAAGATTTCTGATAATGAAAAAGGGAAAACCAATGTAGAAATCTTTAAGGAAAAAGATACTGAAAAGATCAAAAACGATCATCAGGTAAAAGTTAAATCATATGAACCATGACAGAAAAGTAAGAAAATTTTTGTTCTAAAAGAATCTATGTTGGAAGAAGTGATCATTAAAAATAATAAACAAAAATCCAAAAACAAAGATAAAGCAAAACAAGAAGAAGGAACATCAGAAGATTCAAACTCTCATGGTTAAAATAATCCAGAGTCTATTAAATGGCAAAAAGATCAGAAAGAGAAAGAAAATGAAAAAGAATCTTCACCTGAAGATGTTCAATCTCAAATAAAATCAAGTTCTACAAAATAAGGGAACCAAAGAAGTAGAAGAAAATAAGATGTTAAAAGCTGATTCATTGAAGAAAGATGTGATGATGAAAGATCTTGAAGATAAATTGAAAGTTCTTAATGATGAATGTGAGAAGTTAAAAGATTCCTTGAAAGAAAAAACAAAAGAACCTGATATGTTACCATCAAAAAAAGAAACTAAATGTGACGTTCAAGAAATTATGGTTCAAATATTATCTAAAATAGACAAAGGTAACAGAAAAGTTGATGAAATAATGACTGAATCATCTGAAGATCCAAAGTCAAAACAGAAGTCTGTTGATGAATTAATGAATGTGGATGAGAGTGATATTTAGAAACAAATTGAAGCTTTAGATGATATAGACTCTGACTTTCCTGATGAGTGGTATGATGAAGTCTTAGAAGATGAAGATATACACGATATTGCTAAATCTCCAGTGAAAGAATTTCAAGAAGATATGCTTGTGGATTTTGATAACAGGTATAGCTATTTGATAAAGATGAAGTATAATCGAGTATTTCTTGATGGTCTGACAGTATCTCAAATAAATAAAGAATAAGAAAAGTGTATGACTGTTGAGTCTGTTGCTCCTATTGATCCTGATGAGATTATAGTAGAGCATGGAGAGTGGAATCCTCTTCAAGAAAGTATCAATATTGAGGAACTTTCAACTTTAGAGTTACATCATCCTAATCCAGATGATATGAATGTAACTTCTCTAAGTATTTGGTTACAATCTCATAATTATCCAAGGAAGAAGCTTAACAGATTGCAAGCAGAATCTCTAAGGAATTTAGTGAGAAGTTTTCAAGAAACAGAGAAATAAACGAATAAAATGATTGTTCTAGACATGGATAATCCTCAATATTTAGAAATAACAAAGGGAACAAGGATTCTAAAACCTCAAGAAATTAAATCCATGGCTACGAAAAGTAGTGTGTATGAAAGAAGAAAAGAGTTAATGAAAATGCTTCTTGAAACAGAGAATCAAGCTTATCAAGTTTCAAGTGAACAAAAGCAATTGTGGAATAAAGCACGAATAGCAGGTGACTTGGTGAGAAATGTGTTACAAAAAGGACAATCGATTTCAGAATTTCTTAATGCAATGATTGTTCCCGACACGACCAACAATTTAAAGATTGTTGCATGGAAATACGATGAAGTATTTGATGCATTTTTTATAAAAAGTGTTAATGCTATTTGTGATGTTTATCACTTTTTCTCAAGCATTATTAAGCTGCATGTTCAAGACATGAAGGAGTTGAACAAACTACCTTTAATCAACCTGACGAGAGCTAGTCGAGGTGAAAATCTTGTGCAATTATTGAAAAGAGGCGTAACCAGAATGAGTTTGTTTTTGCAAACGCGATGCGACCAAGAAGTCAAAGAGTATTTTAATTCATTAAAAAGAAAAAGAAAAGATGGTTATAAACATGTTAAAGAGGAAAAATTTTAGGATGCGTTTAGCGATCAATACTTCGAGAAGGTAACAAATCCTAGCTTGAAAGTTATTGATGGAGCACAAAAGTCTAAACCAATTTTGAGATGGTTTTATAACGCTGATACGTTTGAGTTTAAACTAGTTCGAGGCTTAGATGATTGGGATCATGATATGATTTTGTTGTTTGGAGTATTCGAATTGAAACTCTTACATCCAAGCTACATCTTATCTTTGTTGATTCAGAAGTTTGACCGAGTAGTACCAGAGATTGCTGAGAATGAAAAAAAGTATTTCTTGTCAATAATCAAAGTTATAGATGCTGCTATGGAGAGAATATCATTGAGAAAAGCTTTAGCTTATGCAAATATAGTGAAGTAGGATATCAAGTCAATAGAATTCATAAGGATCTTAAGTAAAAGGGAGCTAGAGATTCATTCCAAATAGTATCCAAAACCACTTGAATTTTATGCTAACATTGATATTGCAGGTTTGTCAAAGGAAACTTCGGAGGTGATGAATCAAATAGAGATCAAAACAAATGAATCAAAACCAGAACAAGAAATTTTAGCAAGCAAGTTTAAGTCTACAATTGCTAAAGCCTTGAGAGAACAAGAGATGTACAAGGAGAAACCAATGTTCAAGATAAAAGAAGAACAAGAAGACTTCTTTGATGTATGAAGACAAAAGAGAGAAGACTGAAGGTTGAAGCATTTTAATAGACAGAAGATCAAAGATTGAAGATTTTGAAAACTAAAGACAGTGTCAATCTTAGGAGGAGTATTGTAGAAGCCTCTCGAAGATTAAGATTTACTCTTTATTAGTCTTTTGTATAGTTTTGTCATGGTTTAGGGACTTATTGTGTAAATATATGTTCCTTATGTTTTCTTTGATGGTATAAATAGCATAGTATGTATTGTGTAGGTAGATAAGAGATGTAAGAGACTAGAGACTAGACTCTAGATCAGTTGAACAACTTGTAACTATTTTTTCTACACTTGTATTGTCTATGCTTACTATCAATGAAAAACTATGAATTTTTCTGATATGTTTGTGTTGATTTGATTATTTTGTTTTTTGTTTGAATTGCATCATAATAACATCACATATCGATCCATTTTGATCCTATCAAATTTACTCAAGAGGAAGGAATTGACTACACGGAAGTGTTTGCTTCAGTTGCGCTCATTGAAGCCACAGAATTTTCATGCTCACGCTGCTCATAAGAACTTTAAAGTCAATCAAATGGACGTGAAGTGTGAATTTCTTTATGGGAACATTGATGAGGAGATTTATGTCTGTCAGTCACCACGTTTTAAGGATCCTGATTTTCTAGATAAAGTTTAAAAACTTGATAAATCCCTTTATGGATTACATCAAGCTCCTCACATCTGCTATGAAACTCTGACACAATATTTGCTCAGCAAGGGTTTCTCTCACGAAACTATAGATATGAGACTATTCAAGAAGGAAGTTGATGGTGAAATGCTGATTGTTCAAGTGTATATGGATGATATCATTTTTAGGTCAACAAATGAGAAACTTTGTAGAGAGTTTGAAGAAGTAATGAAGGATCGCTTCGAAATGAGCATGATGGGGGAATTGTGCTTTTTCTTGGGATTGCTAGTTGAGCAAAAGCCTTATGGCATTCTAATTCTTCAAGAAAAGTACGTTCTAGAGATTCTCAAGAAGTTCAAGATGGGTGATGCTTCTCCAGAAATCACTCCTTTTTCTGCTCAAGCCTGCTTAAATCCTGATAATAATGGGATTCCATGGATGATCATCGTTATCGGGCCATGATTGGATCTCTCATGTATCTTACTGCGAGTTTGATGAAGTAATGTAGGATCGCTTCGAAATGAGCATGATGGGGGAATTATGCTTTTTCTTGGGATTGCAAGTAGAGCAAAAACCTTATGGCATTCTAATTCTTCAAGAAAAGTATGTTCTAGAGATTCTCAAGAAGTTCAAGATGGATGATGCTTCTCCAGAAATCACTCCTTTCACTGCTCAAGCCTGCTTAAATCCTGATAATAATGGGATTCCATGGATGTTCATCGTTATCAGGCCATGATTGGATCTCTCATGTATCTCACTGCGAGTCGTCCGGATATTACATTTGCTGTTTGTTACTATGCCTGTTATCAAGCAAATCTGCAAGAATCTCATGAAAAGGTTGTTAAAGGTATCTTTTGATATCTTAAAGGGTCCTCTCATTTGGGTCTTTGGTATTCAAAAGGAGGAAACTTTGATTTGCACGCCTATTCTGACAGTGATCACGGAGGTTGCAAGATGAATAGGAAATCCGTCACCGGTGGATTTCAGTATCTTGGGATTGTCTTGTTTCATGGCATAGCAGATAATCATCTTATGCGTGAGCATTGACCTGAAGCTCTCATCTACAAGTATAAGATGATTATCTCCTCTGTTATATGTGAGTATAGACCTGGAGCTCTTATCATCTTACACTAATATTATATCATAATGTTTCTTTAATAAAAAAAGATCACTGTCAAAAGCTCCACCAATCAAATGATTTTCAAAAACATTCATAATGGCCATCAAATGATTATTGTCTATGTTAGCATCTATAAAAAATCACATGCGAAATCAGGCAGAGTCAATTATACTCAATAAGTCATGATGACAGGACAAAGTCTTTTTCTGAATATTTATGGGGACCGAGTTGCCAGAGCGTCTTTAATCAAAATCAAAACATGATAATGAAAGCTGCTAATTGCTCATTGAAAAGAATAAGGCATGGGTATAAAAGTAGAAACATATCAGCAATCCCTTCAGACTACGACTCTCAAGAAAATTACTTAAAAATAATATTAATTTAAAATATGTTTTATCTTATTTTAGTTTATTTTTAAAATTGTTTAGGAATTCATTTTTCTATGTGTTGGAAATATAGGGTGAAGAAGTTGTTCCTCACAAAGGTTTTTATAAACGTAAAACATAAAACATAAAAAAGTGGGTGGGCGAAACTAAGTTTCGCCCAGATTTTCGCCTACAGTGAAACTAGGTGGAATATAATGCACAGTGTGAGAAGAGTTTCTCACAAGTGTGAATTTATCAAAACCTAGTTTCTCTATGGCGATTCTATAAAACATTCACATTGTTGATTTCTGTTGAAATAAAGTGTGTTGACAGCTTAGGTTAGTGAAGCGAATCACGTACTTATGCTTAATCAGGTTTAAAATGGTTTAACAGCATGCTGAAATTGTTTAGCTGAGTTTGAAAGGTCGCAGTTTCGTTCAGAGAAACTGCAAGCTAAAGCAACGAAACTGAACGAAAATTCAATGTTCCAACCAAAACTTTAACGTTATGCTGTCCGAGCACAATTGACAGTTTCGCTAGGAAGATGTCAGTGAAACTATAGATTCGCTAGTTGTAGAATTTTGTGTCTGAGCATAAGCAAAATTACAATTTCTTTGAGACGAAATTACAAAATTAGGTATCAGCGAAACTATTAATAACTAGAACACATAATTCAGTGCCTAAGACTTAGCGAATCTATGGTTTGACTGCAGCGAACTAACAATTTCACCACCAGTGAATTTACTGTTTCGCCCCCTGCTAAAGTAGCTAACTTTAATTTTTTTGTTTTGTATAATTGATTTGTTTTTTTATATATATTAATGCATAACTAACCTACTTCTGTTTCCATTTTAGTAAGTATGGCTAATCTGAAGTTTGATGACAAGTACAACATCTTGGCATTACTGGACGATGGTAATCCAAAGGCGATGGGCTTCAGAGACTGCATTAGATGGCTAAGGCAATCTCCCATATACTATTCCTTCTCACATATGCCTACTATTTATGACCTATATATGAGAGATTTCTTGTGATCCGCCAAATATGATATAGGATCAGTTCCAAACCGGATAGTCTCCAGAGTTGCAGGAAATGGCATAGTTATTACAGTGGAAACCATAGCATGAGTGATGATATTGGAGGATGACTATGGACCAGAGGTTGTGTTATCTGATGCACAAGTTCTTGAGGCATTCAGGAGTATTTGGTTTGAAGGGCCTCCATTTGGATCCAAAAAGGAAATCAAGAAATCTCTTATGTCAAAAGAATAGAGATACATTGCCCACATCTTTATTATGTGTCTAGATCACTGGAAGGGTGGTTCTGATGGTCTAAATATACACTGGGCCAGAGCAGTGATTATATTCTGCAGAGGTCAAAAGGCCAACATAGCCAAGCTCATCTTTGAGTACATGACTGAGAATCATGGCCTTGAAGAAAGACAAATGGCTATTGTATCTGAGATTTGTTCAAATGCTGGTAGATGATCTGATTCCTAATGTGCCAAAACATGGAGAAATTAAGAGGCTGGTACAGATGAACACAAGGATCTTTGTTGACTGTTCAGCTGTTAGGCATGACTTCAGCGGGAAGATCACTTATTTATGGGAGAATATGTATCCAACGGAGAGATGGAATTATATCAGAAGGTTAATTGAGAATGAGAATAAGAATGTTCAGGAGAACAGGGAGAAACAGGAGGAGGCAATAAAGAAAAGAAAAAGGTATGCTAAAGAAAAGGATTATGATTTGGATGCTGAAATTGATGAAATTGAGGAGGAAATAAAACAACAACAGGAGAGGAGAACCAAAAAGAAAGCAGATCAGGGAGAAGCTGCCAATCTTGCTGAGAGGAGAACGGAGCATAAACAGCAAGCTTCCTCTAAAACTCCTGGTAGAAGAGATGCGAGGTCAGAGCTGGACCAAGATGTGATTTGAAACATTAATGCATCCTTGGCAAATGAATTAAGTATGATGAAGGCAAAGCTGATGAATCAAGAGATGAGGGAGAAGGAAAAGGATATGGTTATAGGAGGTATGAAGACTATGCTATTAGACTAACAAACATTGATTAAGAGATTGTTGACCGAGGTGAACAAACTAAAAGCAGCAGCCAACCTGCCTAATCAAATGACATAGAATAAGCTTGATGATCTAACAGACACATCCAAGTATTCATTTCTAATAAGGGAGGTTCATCAAAGGCAGGAGAGGGCCCAAGTGGTGTTGCTGATATAGATGTTGAGGTTAGGGCAAGTAATGTGGGTTGTAGTGGTGCATGAGGTTCTGTTCAGGAAACTAAGGTTGTGAAGGATGCTAATTTAGAAGGTTCAAAAGGAAATGAGGCTGAGATTCAAGTGGCAAGATTCATTGATTTGAGATTAGACCTTGACAATGATCTAATTGGAGAAGAGGTGATAGTAGGTGAAGGAGAGGGAAGCAAAGAGAAGGGGGCTAAGATGAGATTGCAGGATGAAGCTGAGGAGGAAGATGAACACCTGATTGATTATGACTCTGAGCCCAAATTTTACGAGGTTGATGAACGCCCAACAACTTATGTGGCTCAAAGAAGGTAAACTGAAGGTGATGTGATAGAGATAGCTCAGGAAGACTAGTTTGCTAAGGAAAAGGAGCTTGAAGAGCTAACTCCTTTGTTCTAAAACATTCAAGAGCCAATCATGAAAGAGCCAGACAAGAAGATAATCAGTTGGATGTACAATGTTGATCTTAAGTTGTTCATGATCAAGAGTCGAGGAGGAAAGATCTACTACTTCAATAAAAGGAAGGCTTTTAAAACATTGCCTAGGTGGGATCTAAGGAGATTGGCTGAGATTCCTCTTATAGATGCCGATATGAGTGAGAGAGTGATGTTACTAGAGAAGGAGATTAACAAGGGTTTAGATAACAACTTTAAAGCATTTGGATATATGAAGCCGTAGAAAAGGAGATCAAAGAAAGACTTGGATTAGGCAACTGGCAAGGGTAAGATTATGTTAATGTTGAAGCCTGCCAAAACAGTGAACAAAGTTAGAGTGCCCAATCCACTTCCCCTGATGCTACAAAACTTTGTGAAATGGTTTTATGACATAACACTAAGGAAGCAATGATCAGATTAAAGGGTGAACAAAAGATCAGACTATTTGATCTAATGGAAGTTTTTCTATTTTATGATGAAGACTTGAAGGTGCTATGTGAAAATCACATAAAGGCTGGAGCTGGAGCTAAAATGAGAACAGAGGCTAGCCTATTTATGAGGGTGGCTAACAAAGATTATGGCATGAGAGCGGAAGTCAGGGAGCTAACTGAGAAAGTTATACAAGCTGACGAGGTCAGGATGGATGTGCAGGATCTTGCAAAGCAATTACTTCAAGCAAGTGCACACACAGAAGAAGAAAACGTAGCTAGAGCTGAACAAGAAACAACATAGAAAGATGGAGCTGATGGTGAATAGGCTGGAGCAGACAATCAAGATCAAGATCAAACAGGTGAGGTCCAACCTAGGGGGAGTATTAAAGATCAAGAGTAGGTTGGACTCATATAGGTGTTAGGTTTAGTTTATTATATATGTAATAGGTTTAATGTTAGTTTATTTCTATTATGTAATTTTGTAGGTTGTTTTGGGTTATAAATAGTTTCATTGACCCAACGAAACTACGAGCGAAACTATTGTTTCGCTCGTAGTCAACTGACTTAGGTCACCCGAGAAAACTGTGTTTCGCAGCCGGGTGAAACTAAGCTATGTTCAGGAAAGTTTCGCTGTCCAGCGAAACTGCCAACGAAACTATAATCTGCCTATATATTGTAATGGTCAAACTTTATATGCCAGTTTGGCGCAACCCTAATACGATTATTCAACTTTTGCAATTCTGTTCTTAGTTACTTTTGGCTGGAAATCATCTTGTTAATCATCCTTGAGCCTTGGTTACACTTATGATTATGGTTTTGGTTATCATTGTTATACTTTTGAAAATCATTGTCTAGATTGTTGTTTGAGTGTCATTCTAGTGGGATTTAAAAGTGTTTATACATTATTTGCACTGTTATTCGATTATGTTGGACCAACAACATGAATCCACCTCCACTGTGACATGTCTTCTGTCAAAAGCTTCATCTTCTAAATCCTTTATTGTAACGCCCGGAAATCTTGATTTGGAGTGTCATGCGACTGGAGCGTCCAATCGCATGGGAGTCATGCGACTGGAGTCCCATACGCATGGAAGTCATGCGATTGAAGCTCAACCGCACGACTGGAGCTCAATCGTATGGTTGGAGTGTCCAATCGCATGGAGCTTGGACGACTGAAGGTCCAATCGTATGGAGAGCTCGGGTGACTAGACACTAGTATTTAAGGAAGAGGGCAGCCTTTACTCTCTCCCACACACACAAACATCAGCCAAGAGAGAAAGAAGAAGGAGAAAGTTCGGTTCAAGCGGGTTCGTGAGCCAAAATCGATGTGTAGCGGGTCAAATCGAAGCTCTAACCGGGGAGGCTACTAAGGTGAGTTCTAGGACCCCTCATTTACTTGTTTTCAACCGATTTTTGGGGCTGGAACATATCTGAAATATATTTTCGGGTTTTTGGGTGTTTGACCCGTGTATGTATGTATGTGTATGTGTATGGTATGTTTAGGGCTTTATTTTGGGGCTTGGATAGGCTTGAATAAGGTCGAGGTATGATTCCCTAAGGTTTAGAAAGGTTAATTTGGGCTTAAACGAAGTCTAGAAGGGTTTGGAGGCCGAAAGTCGCGGCTGCAGTTCGTGATGAACTGCGTTCTGCGCCCAGCTAGGGTTAGGCGACTGGAGGTTCAATCACACGACTGAGGGACAATTGAGATTCAATCGCACGACTGAGACTCAGTCACACGACTGGGGATTTAGTCGCACAAGGTTATGCGACTAGAAGTTCAGTCGCGTAGGTCCATTCGCATGGTTGTTCAGTCGCACGAATGAGGGCCCAGTCGTATAGATGCTCAGTCGCCTAGGTGTTCAATCGCACGACTGGGGAGTCCAGTCGTTTAGGTGCTCATTCGTATTGAGTCCATTCGCATGATGTCCAATCGCCTAGTATTCATTCGCACGATTGAGAGTCCATTCGCACGATTGTATGTCTATTCGCATAGGTGCCCAATCGCATGATCCAGTCGCGTGAAGGCCATTCGATTGAAGCACGCCCAATCGCCCAAATAGGGCTGTTACGTACGAGGAGAGAGGTAGTCCAGTTACCGGCTTCGGGAAAAGAGTAAGGGTAAGTAGTGAAGTAATAGCTCCCGTAGGTGCAGGTGCGATAACTGTCGAGGCTTAGAAGTTACGATGGGAACGATGACGATAGCATTGCATGTATATGCATGATGTATGTATGTTGAGTAGGATGTAGCCCTATATGATGGTAATGACTAATGATTTGCAAATATCGATGTTCCTTGTTTCGATGAATGTTTATCTTTCAGTATCTTTACGTGTATTGTTTATGAATGAATGAAAAGTATTATGTAACGTAAAGCGAAAGATAATAAAAGAAGAACATGATGAATGAATGTATACATTAATGTATGAATGAACGAACATAAAGCTGATGAGTGTATGTATGAGGTGAGCGACTCTGTGTCGCAACAAACTCGAAAGAGGTCCTTGTTGTGTGTCCCGGTGCTGTGTCAGTCTTCGGACATGAGTTGGGGGTTTGTGAGCAGGCCCCGGCACAACATCAGCTTTCGAGCATGAGTCGGGATATTGCATGAGACATGATCTAATTAGATGAGTAGAGGATCACGTGCTCCGGTACTGTGTCAGTCTTCGGACATGAGTCGGGGGTTTGTGAGCAGGCCCCGGCACAGTATCAGTCTTCGGACATAAGTCGGGAGTAGTGCGTGAGAGTGAGATGAGATGAATGAGGAACGGATCACGTGCTCCAGTACTGTGTCAGTCTTTGAATATGAGTCGGGGGTTTGTGAGCAGGCCCCGGCACAGTATCAGTTTTCAGACGTGAGTTGGAAGTAGTGCGTGAGAGTGAAATGAGATGAATGAGGAACGGATCGCGTGCTCCGGTACTGTGTCAGTCTTCAGACATGAGTTGGGGATTTGTGAGCAGGCCCCGGCACAGTATCAGTCTTCGGACATTAGTCGGGAGTAGTGCGTGAGAGTGAGATGAGATGAATGAGTAACGGATCGCGTGCTCCGGTACTATGTCAGTCTTCGGACATGAGTCGGGGGTTTGTGAGCAGGCCCCGGCACAGTATCAGTCTTCGGACATGAGTCGGGAGTATCGCATGAGTTGATGAATGAGAGATATAATTGTGAAAGAAAGAAAGTATGAAACAAACGAAAGATAATGAACATAATGAAAGCTAAAGAACGAACGAATGAAAATAATGAACGGGAGGAACATAGTGATAACGTATAGAACGGGATCCTTGTCACTCGACCTCAGTAATCATGGCTGTGTGCCACGAAGAGGGTAAAGTGTGACCGGATCCAGATAGAAGTAAAAGACAGAGAATGAATGGAAGTTTAAGATAAAGAATGAACGAGAAAAGAAGATAATAATGATGTTATCTATGTGTATGTACGTATGATGTGTGATCGCATGTATGAAAGAACGGTTTTAACCAAAAAAAAGTATGTTTTTAATATAAAACTAGAACTCACTTAGCAACACTGACTTTGAAGTGTTTCCAGTTGGCAGGTATGTTGCTGAGGATGGCACGGGTGACTACTCAGTTTCGTTGAGGCTGGCATCCATATTTTGACATGTCAATGTAGTTTGAGATGAAAACGAATATTGTAATGTTATGAAATGACATGTTTTTAGTTATAAATGAAAGTTTTAAATTCCGCTGCAAGATAAATGTACGTTTTAAAATGTTATATGCGCGATGAATGACCAACTATGAGGTGCCCGGGAACGGGGCCTTACATTCCATAATTATTGTTATTGTGTGACTTTACGTGGTGTGTTTATGATCATATACTTAAAATATTATCATTAATAAAAGTGAAAGATTTATGATAAAGAAAAGTGGAACATAAATGAAAGAATGAAAATCTTGCAAGCAAATATTTAGGAGGCGCACGACCATGTTGTCATTAGCTCAACTATATGCGGTTTAGCTAACACGAAGGATGCATGCAGGGTCAGTCATTGAGACTGACAGGGACCCTTATAGCATACCCTAGGTGACTCGGTCAGCTTAGTGCACAATATTCGTGGTCTATTTATAGACCATAGGCCCAGCATCCGCTTCGTGCACAATGTTCAGGGTATTGCACATTGGTCTGTAAGAAAGTGAAAGATAATGATAAAAGTACAAAATGAACGAATGCGTACAGTAAAGGAATGATAGAAAGTATTACCTTGATGTATGTATGATGTGTGATCACAAACCAAAATAAAGGAACTATTTTACAACAAAGGATATTTTCATATATCTATACAAGGTATTTTAGTACTTTTAAAACTAGAACCCACTAGCAACGCTGACTTTTAAACATTTTTAGTTGGCAGGTAAATATTGTTGAGTGTGGCATGAGGGTGAAGCTGCTCGGTGGAGCAAGATTGACATCCATTCATATTTTGATATTGTTGTTTTGTAATGCATTTAAACAATCTTTTTTGTAACTAATGATCAACGATGTATTGCTTAACAACAGTGATTATAAATGAAATGAATGGGCTTTCGTTAATATAATTCCGCTACAATGTTTTATAAAAAGTATTGATACACGATGTCCCTAGTTTATGTACTTAAATGTCTATGTCTTTCATTTCTTACACATATGTAATGCAAGAACTTAATGAAATGTTATGTGTTTGGATGTTTATTTGTCTTTGATTATATCATAGTTTTTGGTATTATTTTTCGGTATTATTCTTACACATATGTAATGCAAGAACTTAATGAAATGTTATGTGTTTGGAGGTTTAAAGTATTATTTTTTTCATTTATCTTTAAAGAAAACTCTCTCAAGCTCCCTACCCTCTCTCTCAATAGTAACTTGCAGGTCTCACTGTTCTCTCCCTCTGCTCCCTGCTCTCTCTCTCTCAACGGTTCTCTGTAAAACCACCGGAAAACCGGTCACCGGCCATCGCTAGAGAGAGAGCCTCTCACCGGCGACCCTCAGGTAAGTTTCCCGTCCCTCTCACCGCCGACCACCGCCGACCGCCTACTCTGCCACCGCCTACAGTCAACCGACGACCACAGTCAACCGCCAACACCCACCACAGTTAACCGCCACCACCCACCACAGTCAACCGCCGGCCCTCCGCCTAAGCCAACCGTCACCCCCCACCACCTACCCCATCACCACCACCTACCCCCACTACCGCCTACCCGTAACCACTGCTGTCACTTCACCTCTAGCCACCAAAGCCTTCACCGGCCACCACATCACCGCCAGCCACCACCGCCCTCACTGCCCCCTGCCCCTTCACCGGCCACCACATCACCGCTACCCACCACCACCCTCACTGCCAATTGCCCCCTCTCTCGCAGGTCACCGGCCACCACCTCCACCACCTCCGTGACCACCTCACAGCCCCCCAACCACTACGTACCAGCACCAAAATCGAAGAATTATAAATTTGGGTACATTTGGTGAGATCGTTCTATCTCAGGTTTGCATTTCTGTTTTTTTACGCGCCTTTAATTTAATTATATCTTCTAATATATCTTTGCATGTAGATTGTTTAGCTGGGTTAGGGGTACCAGCTTTCTTGGTTCTGAATAGGGGGAGGCACCTTTGTGTCTTGATTTGTTTGTGTGCTCCTCCCGTATTGTTGACCTCATGTGACGGTTTCCTTTTGATTGTGCTTTACTTGTGCTGCGTTTTCTTTTAGTGTGTTGTCCGTGTTTTTTTGGTAGTTTTAGTGGACTTTGTCTGGTATAATAGATAGCAGGAGCCATTATGTTGCCCCGAGATCATGTTCGGTGACGAGAGGTATGAAGACAGGGAATAAAGATTGTAGATTAAGAGTGGTATTGTGGAATGTAGGAACCCTAACTACTAAGTTACTTGAGTTAATTGATGTGCTGAAGAAACATAGGGTCCAGATAGCGTGCCTTCAGGAGACTAGATGGCGGGGTGGGAGAGCAAAAGAGTGTAATAGTTATAAATTATGGTATTCAGGATCTGATGGAACAAAAAATAGTGTAGGTTTTCTAGTTGCTAAGGAACTTCAAGATAATGTAGTGGAGGTGAGAAGATACAATGATAGAATTATGCTGTTAAGAATGGTAATAGGGGATGAAGTAGTGGCAGTAGTTAGTGCGTATGCACCTCATGATGGACTAGGAGAAATGGAAAGAAAGAAGTTCTGGGAGAGTTTAGATCACATTATGGGTGACATACCTAGAGAAGAAAAGATATGCATAGGAGGAGATTTTAATAGGCATATCGGTAAGGATAATGAGCAGTTCCAACTGGTGCATGGAAGCTTCAGGTATGGTCTTAGGAATGACGGCGGTAGGGAGCTTCTTGACTTTGCTGTAGCACATGACTTAGGCATCATAAATTCGTTTTTTAAGAAACGAGACTCGCATCTAATCACGTTTAGCAACGGCGGGAGACACACGCAGATAGACTATTTATTAATGAGGAGAGAAGATCATAGCTCGTGGAAGGAGTGTAAAGTAATCCCGGGAGAGACAGTTGTGACGCAACACCATATGTTGGTGGCAGATATACGCGTCAAGAGGACAATTGCCCAACAGAAGAAGAGAGTTATACATACGATCAGATGGGGCCAGCTTAAAGACGAAAAGATTACCATTTTTAGAGATAAGGTCATACCAATGATCCAGACTGGGCAACAGGAAGACGCAAACCAAAAGCGGGAGGCTATGGCAACTAGGCTCATCCAAGCAGCTAAAGAAACGCTTGGAGTTACAACAAAAAGGACAATCGGATATAAGGAATCCTGGTGGTGGAACGAAAATGTACAGGAGAAGATGCGAATTAAACAACAAAGTTTTAGAGAGCATATACGCTGTAACAATGAGGAAGAACATGCAGAGCTAAAACAAAATACAAGAAGGCTAAGCGAGATGCGAAAAAATCGGTGTCAGAGGCAAAAAACACGGTGTACGAGATGATGTATAAACGATTAGAGATGAAAGAAGGAGAGCATGACATGTTTAAGATAGCAAAGGCAAGAGAAAGTAGAAGACTGGACTTGAGAATGGTTAAGTTCATAAAGGCTGCGGATGGAAAGGTTTTGGTGAAGGAGAAAGAAATCAAG
>BJCO01763809.1:0-13735 GCA_018326465.1 Flaveria floridana | reverse complement strand
CGAATCTACCAGCGAATTTACTTTTGGTTATATATATGCAGTTGATGTAACTTTGGTAGTAAGTTTTGCCATACCTAATTGAGAAATACTTTTGCATTACTGTTTCATAGCTCGTTTAAGGATGAAATTGTGTTGGTTTTGTTATCTTTGAGCCTTGTTTATTGATATTGATTGAGTTTGGATCATATGGCTACATATTGAAACTCATTTCTTTGTTTTTGCACTGTTTGATTCTATATTCATGGGATATCATTGTGATTATCATCTCAATAGCACTGAAATCGATCACCAATGGACCAACACTTGTTCCTCTCTTTTTTTAGATTGTCCATCGTCCAGTAAGCAAGAGGTGACACCTTTTTATCCTTTTCCATCGACGAGCATGTGACTCAATCCACGTACAAAAGCTATGATGTAACTCAAATGTATCAAATATAATACATATATTAAATTAGTTAATGCATCAAATATCAAATTAGTTAAAAATTTATATAATACATATATGTACCAACACACTATCTCATTTATCCTTCTCCATCAATTCAGATTTTTAATGCATCAAATATCAAATTAGTTAAAATTTTATATAATACATATATGTACCAACACACTATCTCATTTCTTTTAATAGTTCATATATGTACTAACTAAAGTTACATTACATGTAGGTCACCCATTTCATATTCAATTCATTCATGTTATATGGTAACAGTTAAGAATCAAAACAGTTACAATGCCATAACATATTGCAATACATATATCTTACCCCTTCTTACATCAAGAATAAATATGTTAATTCATGTATGTTAAACATCACTTTTGTTCATATATGTACCAGTAACAATGCCATAACATATTTGCAAGAACAATTAAATATATTTGCAAGAATGCAGTAAAAGGCAATATGTAATGATTTAAAATACCGTTAGAATGGTTAGAGGACCAACGAAGTGGCTTAATAAGTTGCACCTTATCCAGTTGTCCTTACACCTTACAACATCTTCAATTAAGCCACACCAATCAAACTCCTTTACATCGGATTCTATAGTCAAATGTTTTACTACTTGGCAGAAACACTTGCCGTTTTTCCAGCTAAACACCATTGTGTAGTAGAATAGAACCAAAAAATCTAACTTAAAATAGAAATAGTCATCGTACTTTCCCTCAATATCTTGTCCACTATTTCAGATGGTCCTACGTTAACTCCACTATAACGAGACCTCCATTTTGTGTAGTCTCCACTCAATCCCTTACTATCACTGCTTATCAAATCCTCACCCCCATTTGGAATCCCAAGTAGTTTGTTCACAGAGTGTCTATCAACCTTTCACATTGCCTTTAGTTGCTTTAATAACTAATTATTTTGGCTCCAACATGTCAACAACATAATCCCATGCTTTTAACTACTGCTTTTTGGGTTTTATCTAATTTCGATACAGCTATGAAAAATTGTTTGGGGGAGGAACGCGTACGTATCCCACACCATTTGCGTTGGACGTTAACCCTCTTATTCATATCCTTTTTTACCTTTTCCTTGAAAACTCCTTCAAAATAATTAATAAACTATGTATTTTACACAATCCATAATAATAATTCCTTTACTTTAATTGCTAAAAATTTATTTAAAATATCCATATTACCTTTGCTAATTCTTTTCTATTTCATTTGAGTATTTTCTTCCAATATGTCATCATCATCTCTGGGCAGTTGATCCTTGTCATCACTAGTCACAGCTCGTTTTCCTGTTTTCATTTTATATATAAAATAATTAAGTCACATGTTAATTAATTTGAGGACTTATATATATTAATATATAAAATAAATAATATGTGATGTATGTATTTGATGTTTAGTAACTCATACACATACGTACAACTTACTTTTTAAATATGGTGAATATATGTATCACTAAGTGTTCTAACAAATGTATTATCAGTAGTTTAATAATTTCATATACAATACCCCAATTCCTGATCTTCTTTATGTATTGCAACATATTTATATCAGTTATTGAATATATATTATGTTAATTACGAAAATAATAAATATTGAACTGTTACGATCAAAATTATAAAACGTTTTAGAAAAACACTTACGCAATCTGCGTTTCTTCTTTATAATATCCACCTTCATTCTGATGTTATCATTCCCTTCAGTTTCTTTATTACCTACAAAATTTATGGTCATTTATATTATGATTACAAACTATCATCAAATTTTTAAATTTTTAGAAGAACGTTTTATGAAGAAGTAAAGTAATCGGTTACCCTCCTTTAAATCATCACTATTTTTAAACAATTCATTGACTTCCGGGTTAACATTTTGATCAACAACGTTAGCAATTTTTTCCCCTGAAATCACTCTATCTGCAATAACCAGAACAAATGTCATAAAATTATTATAGCTGCGCAACATTTTTACAATAATAATTAAACGAAATACCTTGATTTCTTGAGCGTTTTTTATTTATTTTTCTAAAATTCTCCTTCACTTCATTTATTATCTTCAACTTATCACTAACTCTCTTGCGACGTTTAACCACTGTAAAATATACAATGAAATTTTCATTAATAATTTTCAATGTTAACACCCATATCACATATTATATAATCAGAAAAAATAATATACAACTACACCACTAAAATAGGTTACAAAATTTACTGTCATGTTAACCTTTCTTACCCAAATTTGTATTTTTTCAAAGTACATATATGTACCTAGTATATTTAAAACCACAAAAGCAAAAAAACGCACAATGATATCATATACATTCATATTTGTTTTTCATGTAATAATATAAATTAAAAATTAATGAAATCGTAATACCTTCTAATTGAGGCAATGGTTCTGGGGTGTCCTCTATTTCGACGGGTTCGTCAACAGTGTTGGTGAACTTACTAAAACTAGATTTTTTGGTGATTCTTTCACTTTTCTTTCTACCTGCATACAAAATGTATTTGTAAAATATTGGGCAAATTCAGTACATAAAGTATACTTGTCGACATTTTTACTTGAGTAATATTCTAAACTGGTTCACTACCTACACAGTCAATTTGTATTTATAAATGATACTAGTATACTAGATAATAGAAAAATTCAAAACAATCAAACAAAGTACTGAAAACAAACTGCTAAGTTTAAGACACTGTTTTGAACTGGTTTATGCATATATGTAACACTTGTTTTACAACTTTGAGAATAGGTTTATGCAGTGGTTTTGTATAATGATAACACATAGATGTGCATATATGTACCATTTGTGTTACATTAGTTATCTTTGAGAACTTTTGTTTTTATGTAGTGGTGTGTGTGTGAAGACAACACTTGTGGATATATGTGAATATATGTAAAGATAACACACATATTTGCATATATGTAACACTTGCACAAGAATAGTTAATTTTTCTAGTTCATATGTGTACCAATTCTGTCAAAATAAATATAATGTAAAAGTTTTGTTATTCCTAATCATTAAACATTTTAGATACTCCGGTACACATATGAACTTCTAATCTAACCCACGAAGATAGTACATTAAGGCTCACTCTTTATTAAAGTTAGTCAATTACTTTTGATTATGTCACAGATACATATATGTATCACAAACCCTAACTTATTGGGTTACACAAAACTGTGAATTATACATATTTCTATCACAAGTTTCTAAGTTACGATCAATGTATACTCCCTAATTACATGTCTAGATTACCAACAACTTCAAAATTCTGCAAAAGGTTTGTTATTCATAATCATTCAACCTTTCAGATACATCGGTACACATATGAACAATTATAATATAACCCACAAAGATAATACATTATCATTCACTGTTGATTAAACCTTGTTAAACCCTACGCATTATGAATTTTGTACACATCAGACGAAATCATAACACATATAAGCCACATACCCTTAATCTAAAGGCTTAATTTCACAAAATTGGTCTGATTCTCACACAATACCTTAGTCGAATAATGCTACAATAATACGATTTCATCAAAATACTCTTCAACATTCACAAAATAATATCAAATTTCAACCCTTTCAACATTAGATTTCATCACATTAACTGTTTGTAATGAAAGAACAATGAACCTTCAATGTCAGTTTTTGGGTGATTCTCTATCGTCGGCCGCTTCGGATGACCCAAATTGTGTGAAATTTTCAATCGATTGTACCAATGTGAAAGATTAAAACTTCTAAATATTTTGCAAGTTTGAAATCGATATCTTTGAATCGATTCAATCTCTGCTTGTTTTTAGGAAACAAGAATCAAAACCAGTTACATAAAAAGTACTTTACCAAAATACCATTTTTAAGAGATTTCCTAATTTTTGCTTTATTTTATTAATTAATTTAATCTCGGAATATTGATAACCATTGATCTTAATAATCAGGGGTTAGATTTTGGTTTACAAGGTTTTCAACTTAAGCCTAGTTTGCATTGGAACCCCCCTATATATATATATACATATATATATATATATACATATATATACATATATATACATATATATATATATACATACATGCATACGTAATATATATATACCTACAACACACAAGTACGTATACATATATACATGCATACTAACACCTATACACCCACATGTACACGACACATACATGCATGTATATACATGCATACGGGTACGTATACTCGATGCACACACACACCCGATACACACCCACCCGACACACATACACCCGTATATATATACATATATATACATCCATATGTAATAAAAATACCCATTAATCTCAGCCACACTTTATTTTTTATAAAAGATTATATTATAAACTAATCCCCATGTTTAGTCAAATCACCCCCAATTCACTCAATGCATGGGGAGATCACCTAGCATCCTAGTGACTTGCAATAGTCACCAAAATCATCCCAAATCCCAGCAATAATCTCCTCAAAACCAAGAAATTGAGCATCCTAAACCCCCGTCCCTACCCCTGGGCCGAAAACAACCATATTACCACCACACCCACTCCATTTCACACTTTGTTTTCAAACAAACTCTCTCTACACTCACTTGACTCTTTACTCTTCACTTGCACAACATAAACTCAAGCCTTTTTGAAGCCAAGGAACATCATACTCTCAAACACCAACAACCATTCAAGAACAAGGTAAACCTTCAACACACACACACACACAATTGAACACATTCAAGTTCTTTCTTCCATTTCTTCAATTGACCTAACCACCACTTTTGCACAGTGTTTTATTGACTTATCAAGGTTCCAAATCAGCCGTTCGACCCCCCCCCCCTCGGTCACACAAATCGTGAAGGTAACTTACAACCCGAAAACGCCTAAGCATCGTGTTTTATCATGTTAGTGATAATACTAACCCCACACACCCCCAACTTACTATGATATCAAAAACCATGTTATTTTTCAGTAATAAAAAGTTATTCAAATCATCTCAAAACCTTATTCAATCCCAAACATGGATTGGTTACGTTTAACTTGCCCGAAAACCCGTTCTTAACACAAAAATGTAAACATATATTATGCAAGTTCGAAAGCTTTAAATAAAAGATTCTAGAGGTTTAAAAGAACTATCTTAGGTCACAACAAAAATTTTATAAGTGAAACACATGTACTTTGCATTTTATAAAAATTTAAAAAGTTGAAAAACTAGCATTTTATAAAATCACAAGAAATAGAAAGGGGGCTAAAGAACTGAAATTTAAGGGTTATATAAGTTATATTTATATTATGGAATATTTGGGAAGGGAAAAATCAGATTAAAACAAGTAGTAAATCCAAAAACAAGACTTAACCAGGACTTAACGAACATCTAACGAAACTAACCTGACTAGCTAAGGAAAATAATAAATATATTATATTTAGTGATATAAAAATTTCTGTAGCTTTTTCATACTCATAAAAGCCTTGAAATGTAATTTTATAATTTTAAGGATTTATCTTTTTAATAAACAAAAATACAAAGTATATCCTCCATAAAATAAAGAAAATTGTTAAAAACGAATTTAAGTGTAGCTTTAGTGAAAACTCTAGATACGAAAACTGATTATAGGTATATTAAAATCCAAAAATGATAAAAATTTGACTAAGGACAACCAAAACCCAAAAACCGTTAAAAACCCGAACAAAAGACGTTAAAATCCCAAAATCGCTACATCAAGTTAAAAACGAAAAATTTCCAGAAACTAATGACTTAGTAAAACCAAGACAAATTAAAAACTAAATATTCAGGAGTTTTAAAATACTATAAAGGAGTTACGAAATATAACGTTTTATAATAATTAACTACCAGTGGAATAAGTAGGAAAAATCACAGAAATATATAAATCACCTAAATTCTCTTGAAATTAACTAATTTTCAGAATACTATAACTCACCAGTTGGTCAAAATAAAAATAAATATAAAAACCATAGATTAATCTCACATCACCAACACGCCCGAGTCGCGATACAGTACACGTTTAAGGACACAATAAGTAGCTCACTAATCTTGAAACTATATTATTAACCATCCAATAACCAATTATCATCTAAATAAGCATATTTAAGGAATGCCCTCAATTTGAGCAACCAGCGACCTCAAATAAAATAGTAACTAAATATAACTTCACAAAACGCTTAAACCGAAAACTAGCACTTGAAACTGTTAAGAAAGATCAAATAACATAAAAACACACTTATTACAGTATCCTAATCCACTAAAAGTTATAAAAACTATTATAAGTGATTATAATGCAAATATCCCAAACTTTAGGGTCAAAAACATAAATTTAGAAAGTTAAGGGACCAATCTTGCCAAAACATTAAAACCTTTCTATTTTGGGATTATACCACACCTATAAGAACCAAAAATAATTAGAACATATGAGATAAAGATTTGACAATTAAACAAATTAAGTGTGCTAACCAAAACCTAAGAACACAAAGTGAGATTACACATACGTAAAGCAACACCTACCAAACCAAGATATACAAATAAAAAACATAGGGGATGGGTGTAGTTAATCTAATAAATGTAGGACTAACTCATTTTAAATGAACATAGGAACCCTCACGGTCGGTAGCATCCAAACCTTACAAACAACCACGTGATCAATCACAAGTGAGTCTCATGAACCCCCTTTTTACTTTATAAATTTTAGGGTTAAATACATACTCTTTAATATTATTATGATTATGTTATTATGGTACAATACTACCAGCTCTTGTCCCCGAATGGAGCATAATCATTAACTCCATTACGAACCGCGTGATTCGTGGATAGTACTATTTGGGGAATCCCCCGCACACAATAGGCCCTTTATGCAGGGAAACCCCCCATTGAGATTCAATAATCATTGTGTCATAAACTAGTGCCATTTAACCGTGCTTAGTAGGGCACACTTAAACCTACCGATTTAGTGGTAACGGGTTAGGGCATGTTTTAGCACTCGGGCGGGAAAATACATGTCAGGTTTGATTATGATACATTCTATAGTGCATCATGGTATTTATACTATGGTTATATTTTTGCTAAACTGGTTGAATATTATATTGTTATGAAGGGTAACGTGTCTTAAACTCATGGGCTCACCAATATTATGTTGACGTATTTTGAGTGTGTTTTTCAGGTAATGTGTAACGGACAGGTGTCAAATGGATAGGTGCTACCTTAGAAGGACCCTTGGAGACTTGTCCACTTCCCTATCCACCTTTATATTTATAAACAATTGAATAAAATATGTATTGTTTAAATCTTTTAGACAATTGAATGTAAGGAAAATTTGGAGTTATGTAATGATTAAGTTTGGATTTAGTTATTTCTGCTGCATTGTGATGATATCAGTCGGTCACGGCCAGACTTGGTCAATGGGTTGTGATAAAAGAGGCAGTAGTTGAAAAGGTTCATCAGGTCATGCAGTCTATTCTGCCGTTTGTGGTGACCAGACTGATTAGAGCTGTGAGGGAGGATAAAAATAAGGAGAAGAAGGAAAAGTAGAAGACCGTTGAGAGAGTAGAAAGAGAGCAACCGAAAGCTGAGACGGTTGCCTCCAGTGACGATGACGGGAAGGAGGCTGTGCAGGAAACTGCATGGGGCTGTAAATACAGAGGAATTCAAAGATGCAAGCCCCTAACGTCTCATAGGAATGGCAATACTGCTGCTTCTCACCGATGGGTGAGGGAGATGAAGGTGGTACTTGACAACAGCGAGTGCCGAGAAGATCAGAAGGTGAAGTTCACTACCCACTCTTTTGTGGATTCGGCCTTATGTTGGTGGGACAATATTATCCAGGCTGAGGGTAGAAAGGCTATTGGTAGGATGAGGTGCCCAGAACTGAAGAAGCTGGTGATTGAGGAATTCTATCCTCATAGGGAGTTGGATAAGATTGAGAGGGAGTTCCTTCAGTTGGAGGCGGGAACGAAGATAAACCAGCAGTATACGATGAAATTCAATGAGATGGCAAGGCTGGCTCCAGATCAGGTGACGCCCGTGTCATGGAAGATCAAGAGATACATTCAGGGTCTACAGCCGGATATTCGCAGACATCTGATCACAGCACGGCCAACTACGTTTCGATCGGTGGTTGATCTGGCAGGGAGGCTGTATGATGAGCGAGAGGTGGTGGTCGTGGTGGAGGCGAAGAAGAAGTGGACCAATGGGAATGGAAAGCGGTTCGACAGTGGTGGTGTTTTGACTGATGGTAAGAAGATGAGGATTGACGATCGAATGGCGTTAATGGGGAGAGAGAAAGTGTGCAGAAAGTGCGGGAAGGAGAATATGGGAGAATTTAAGTGGGGATCAAATCTCTGCTTTAAATGCGGGAAGGAGGGCCATAGGGCGAAGGATTGTCAAGGGGTGAGGTGTTACAACTGCAGTGAAGAGGGGCACTTGAGAAGGGAGTGCAAGAAGCCGAGGGCTAAAAGTTCTGGGGCGAAGAAGGGGATCGGGAATGAAGGGCAGAGAGTGAGCGCCAGAGCATTTACGATGACCCAGGAGGAGGCTAGGGTGGACCCTGATGTCGCATCAGGTATGTTCCTAGTAAACCAAACTTATGCCTCTATATTATTTGATTCTGGTGCTAGCAGGAGTTTCATTTCTACTACTTTCTATGCTAAGTTGTCTGTTAGAAGTAGAAGTATTGATGAACCCTTCGATGTAGAAACTACTATTGGTAAGTCTACTAGGATTTCGGATATGATAGAAAGTTGTGACATAGAATTAGAAGGCCATAGGTTTCTTGCGAGTCTGTTTGGGATGACCTTAGGTGGATTTGATGTAGTCTTAGGCATGGATTAGCTAGAAACCTATGAGGCAAATATCATGTATCACAAGAAGATGATTCGATTGACCACTCTCGATGGGAGTTTGGTAACGATCTACGTTGATCGAGTTACTACGGTTCCGAAGGTGATTTCGATGGTGGTGACAGAGTAGTGTATGAAACGTGCATGTAATGCCTATCTAGCTTATGTGAAGGATGTGGATGCGTCAGTAACATAATTGTCTGACGAACGGTTGTGTGCGACTTCCCAGACGTGTTCCCGGAGGACCTATCTGGTGTGCTACCTGACCGTGAGATCGAGTTCTACATTGATCTAACACCTAATGGTCAACCTGTTTCCAAGGCACCGTATCGTTTAGCTCCGTCTGAAATGAAGGAACTGACGGCTCAGTTGCAAGAGCTATTAGATAAGGGGTTCATTCGATCGAATATCTCTCCATAGGGTGCTCAGGTCTTATTTGTAATGAAGAAGGACGGTAGTATAAGGATGTGCATTGACTATTGTGAGCTGAACTAACTTACGGTGAAGAATCGGTATCCATTACCTAGGATTGATGACTTGTTTGATCATCTCCAAGGTGCTAGTTAGTTGTCTAGGATAGATCATTGATCTGGTTACCATCAGTTGAAGGTGAAGGCGCAGGACATTCCTAAGACAACTTTTCACACACGTTATACACACTACGAATTTCTCATGATGTCGTTTGGTTTAACAAACGCGCCAGCTGCCTTTATGGACTTGATGAATCGAGTATGTCGGCCGATGTTGGATAAATAAGTGATTGTGTTCATTGATGATATCCTGATTTATTTGAAGAGTGAATGGGAGCTTTCCGGTCACATTCGTGAGGTACTGGAGATGCGTAGAAGGGATAAGCTATATGCCAAGTTCTCCAAATGCGCGTTCTGGTTGTGGGAGGTTCAATTTTTGTTTAATATTGTTAATTTTTAAAGGGATCGTGGTTGACCCAACTAAGGTTGAAGCAGTGATGCAATGGAAATCTCCAAAGACAAGAATCTGACATCCGTAGTTTCTTGGGTTTGGCGGGTTATTACAGGAGATTTATCCAATACTTTTCCAAGATAGCTTCTCCGTTGACTAAGTTGACCCGTAAGGATGTAAAGTTCGCATGGGGTCAAGGGTAAGAGAAAGCTTTCAAGGAATTAAAGACGAGATTGACTCAAGCTCCTGTCATGACGTTACTCGAAGGAAACGAAGACTTGGTGGTCTATTTGGATGCTTCCTATTCAGGATTGGGTTACGTGTTAATGCAACGTGGGAAGGTTATAGCCTATGCGTCCCGACAATTGAAGATCAACGAGGCTAACTAACGAACCCTGATTTGGAGCTAGCGGCTGTGGTCTTCGTGTTGAAGATTTGGAGGCACTACTTATACAAGACGAAGTGCACCATCTTCACCAACCACAAGAGCTTGAAGTACTTCTTCGAGTAGAAGTATTTGAACATGAGACAGAGGAGATAGTTGGAGCTCATCAAGGATTATGAATGTGAGATCCATTATCATCCGTGTAAGGCCAACGTAATGGTTGATGCCCTTAGCCGAAAGGAGAGGCCCGAGTCGATTCGGGTGAAGGCCTATCTGTTGGTTATGACTGCTGACATGATGAATATGTTAAGGAGTTTCAGGATGAAGTGCTTAAAGAGGATCAGATTAATTGCGAACGTATGAAGGGTCTAGTCATAGAATTGTGTGAGAACACTCTCGGTGTTAGAACCCGAACTGGACGAATGTGGATCCCTCGTTACGGAGATCTACAGGGACGAATCATGGATGAAGCCCATAGACTCGATAGTCGATTCATCCCTGTGCCATGAAGATGTACTAGGAGATAAAGAAAGATTACTGGTGGCCGGGAATGAAGCACGATGTAGCCGAGTACGTGAGCAGGTGCCTTACTTGTTTGCAAGTGAAGGCAGAGCATTAGAAGGCATATGGAAAGATCCAACCTTTGGATATACCCTAGTGGAAATAGGAGCACATCACCAGGACTTCATTACGAAGTTGCCGAGTATGGCAAGAGGTTACGATGCCATATGGGTGATAGTTGACTGTCTGATGAAGAGTGCTTACTTTCTACCGATCCGTGAGACGTATTCATTTGAGAGGTTGGCGGTTCTTTTCATCAAAAAAGAGATTGTAACTCGTCATGGTGCATAGGTGTCTATTTTGTTTGACCGTGACACTCGGTTTACATCCAAGTTTTGGAAGAGGTTTCATGACGCAATGGGGACCAGGTTACATATCAGTACGACTTACCATCCTCAGACAGATGGTTAGTCGGAAAGGACCATCCGAGCACTAGAAAATATGCTTCGGGCATGCGTCATCGATTTTGGTGGAAGTTAGGACGAACACTTACCATTAGCTGAATTCTCATACAACAATAGTTATCATGCTAGCATTGGTATGCCACCATATGAGATGCTATACGATAGGAAGTGTAGAACGCCCGTATGTTGGGGTGACATTAGGGAGAAGGAGTTAGGAAGCATTGAAGTAATCGCGGCTATGACTGAAAAGTTGGATAAGATCAAGGCATTTATGAAGGTGGCAAAAGATAGAAAAAAGTCAAATGCTGACAAACGACGTAGACCGATTGAATTTGAGATAGGTGATAAAGTCATGCTGATGGGTTCCCTTTAGAAGGGTATCATTCGGTTTAGGGGAGAAAGTTTCAGCAACAAAAGGAGTTTTAGTTGCTTAAAAATTCGTGTCAAGAAACCTAGCATTCAAGGGGTTCATTTGGGGCTTGGGGTATCACCATCTTGAGG
This sequence comes from Flaveria floridana, assembly GCA_018326465.1. Taxonomy (NCBI): domain Eukaryota; kingdom Viridiplantae; phylum Streptophyta; class Magnoliopsida; order Asterales; family Asteraceae; genus Flaveria; species Flaveria floridana. The sequence goes on along the minus strand of BJCO01763809.1, from coordinate 1,675 downwards.
TCTTCTTGCTTGAAGATTCAGCCACGAAATTCATCTTTTGCACCTCAACAAATTCGTTTTCTAATAGCTCCAAAGGTTGTATTCTAAACATCCTATGTTTGTTTATTGTATGCATTTCGTATATGGATCCATGGCTTGGGGTTTGATTATCAAATGGGTTTAATAATCAACATATTAAAAAGTTTTAAAACTCATAATCTGCTACGTTTTTCATATAAACAAGCTTATATGGACTTTGATAAACTTGTTAAATCCCTTCAATGGCATCAAGAGCCACTTATACGAATGCATACATGTATAGAACATATAAGTTCACGGTTTTATGGTGTGTTTCACCATATGGCCGAGACTTTAAGGGCTGAAATGGTTACCCTATTGTTGTTTTTTAAGATTGTACTTTACATGCATGTGGTAATCTTAGAAAAGTAAGTCACATTGTTGGTTGATTGTTTGCTTGGACAAAAACCGAAAGTTTTCGGTTTGATTAAATATGGCCGAAAATTTTAGGTTCAATAGGGAACCATTATAACTTCTAACACTTGCATATTTGGATGTGTATTTGGATGTTCATAACCTAGCCAATACCTTATGTTTGGATGTATATTTGGATGCATTTTGTGTTGTTATATTGGTTGATTATTCAATTTGGGTTGTAATATTTTTTCATTTGGGTTTGTAATCTATCTATTATTCATGTTGGTTTGTAATAATAAGTAGATTAGTTGTATTTCTTTTACTAGTAAAAATGTGTTAGGATATATTTTGTAAAAGAAGTTCAACAAGACTTGGTTTTGGTTTAGGCCATTTTAGGCCCAAATGGGCCTCATAGCCCAAGATTGGTCTTAAGCCCAATAACCAAAGCCCAAAGCATGGAGGCCCAAGGAAGCTAGGAGCTGAAGTTGGAGCCCAAAAGGAAGCCCAAATGAAGCAAAATGATGACAACACAAAATGGACACTTGATGCATTAGGATGCGGGATCAAGTGGGAGCACACCATTTCAATGCCTTGTGTCATGTTTGTGCTTTACAATAGACCCTTTTGGCACACTTGTTTTGGCCAACAAGTGTTGCCAAATCCATTGGCTATGGTTATGAACTTGTGGTTGTTATATTATGCATGTATGGTTGATTCATGTTTATCTTATCTTATTATGGAATTGGATAGTTAACAACAAGAAATCAACAACTCGCATAAAATTGGTTCCAAAGGTTATTGATTTCATAATTAAATGGGTTATTAAAAGGAACTTTGAAATAAGTTTTCAAACAAACTACCATGCATTTGAATGCATGCAAATGCAAGGTATGAAAAATGTTTTTCTAAAAACTAGAATTTTAGAAACTACAAAAAACCCTTTTAAAACAAGTTTAACACCATCCTTTTAAACAACACTCAATTCACTTGTAACTTATTTATGGAATAAAGGTCACCTAAACATAAATAGAGAAACTTGTGAAGTTGAGGTGAAATTACCATATTTGTGGGATAAAGGTCACCTAACCACTTATATAAGTAAAATCACACGTGTGTCTAAGTAGAACGACTTGATTTGGAAATCATACATTAGGACCACCGAAGCATGACGTACAAACGGTGTTGATGGGATAAACATGCCAAACAAAACATAAGATGTTTAAAATGATCCCATATAACTAGAAATTGTAATAGGTTACAA
>BJCO01763805.1:0-13660 GCA_018326465.1 Flaveria floridana | reverse complement strand
TAAACCACATAACATGTGCACATAATACCGGTTAACATTAAGAAAATACCTGATGGCACGCAGCTACTCAGACTAGCATCCCTTCCCTTTCCATCCCATTCTCAGTTTAAGTTAAGGTTTATTTTGAAAATTTACCCAATTCACTTAAACTTTAGCTCTGATACCAACTTGTAAGGCCCAGTTCCCGGGACGCTTACAACTGGTCATCATCGCACTTAAAACACATCATTATATAATCTTTACTAAAATCATGCAATGGAAACTGTGAAATAACTTTTCGTTTTACTATAAATGTTTTTGCAAGATAATACATCGTTAATCAATTACAAAATATATATTGTTGCATTACATCACAAAAGCATTATATAAATGGATGTCATCCCAAAAGAGCCGAGTAGCCTTCCCGTGCCATCCTCAGCAACCTTACCTGCCAACTGGAAAAACATAAAAAGTCAGCGTTGCTGAGTGAGTTCTAGTTTTATATTAAAACATACTTTACTTTCATTAAAACATTTTCTTTACTTTCATGCTATCATACATCATACGTACACGTAGATAATATCATTATTATCTTCTCTATTTGTTCGTTCATCATTACATCTCTTCTTGTGCACCAGTTATCTTCCGTACCAATACCATATGCTACACCCTGAACTATTTAGCTACTGGGCCGAAGTCTATAAAGAGACAGCTAAACGTGGTGCCACAATACTAGGGATAAGCGGTAGAGATTCTATAATAATGGTCAATCACAAAGAAAGACCCCGATGTGCATCCTTCTGGGGTAGCGAACCCGTACACCGTTGGCCTAACACCTTAATTGGCGTGTCCCGATATCCAATGCTCGTAAGACTTTCATTATTTTCATCATTCATTAATGCATGCATTCATTCGTTATGTTCCTCTTTCATTTTCTTTCACTTTACGTTACATACTACTTTAGTTTCATTCTTTAACACAACACGTAAGGTCACGGGAAAGATAAACATACATCATAATAAGAAACATCAACATACACCATAGCATTACTATACAGGGCATCATCATACATACATAACGTGCATCATGCATAAACATGCAACATCATCATTATCATGCCCTACATAACTTCTATGATCCCCACGGTCGTCTTACGTGTATCTACGGGAACTTTCATGTCGAAACTTACGTCTGCACTTTCCCCCAAAAGTCAGTACTTTAACTATGTTCGTCCTCGGGTACAACAGCCCTATTTGGGCGAATGGGCACCCTTCAGTCGCACGGCCTTCATACGACTGAACATCATGCGATTGGACCTATGAGGATGGACACCTATGCGAATGAACACTTCATCGTGCGAATGGACTCTCAATCGTGCGAATGAACACTATGCGAATGGACCTTATGCGAATGGACCTCATGCGATTGAGCACCTATGCGACTGAGCTCTCAGTCGCATGACTCCCCATGTGACTGAACCCCTAATCGTGCGACTGAACCTCAATCATGCAACTGAACCCATATCGCCCTCCAGTCGGCCGTATGGCCTCCAGTCGGTCGCCCAGCCCTAACTGGTGCAGAATGCAGTCATCCCGAACCCAATCTGCCATTTTAAACCTCCAAGCTTATCCAAACTCATTCTAATCCCAAATCAACCATCCTAAACCTTAGGAATGCATACTATGAGACCATTCAAGCACACACAAGTCCAAGAACATACTCCAAACGCACCACACGCAATCAAACCCAAATGGGTCAAACACACACACATACAAAAACGGGTTTACTATGTGTTCCAGTCCTAAATCAGTTGAAAACAAGTAAAATAGGGGTCCTAAAACTCACACAAACTACAAGAAGAAGAAGAGCTTCGTGTTGACTTGCTACTCGACGATTTTCGTGCTCGGATCCACCCGAACAAACCCCTTTTTCTCTCTTTTCTCTCTTATTTCTCCCTTCTTCTCTTTTTGGATGATTTTTCATAAGAGAGGGGAGGATGTGGTTGCCCTCCCCCTCTTAATCCCCCATTTTTACAAATTTTCCCCCGTTTTGACAAGTTTGGTCCCCCGACTTTGGACTTTATTTCTTTTTCTCCTTTCGTCGGCTTCAAGGAAAATGTCCGGGTGTTACAACTATTGTTATCTTTTTTTATGAATTATGTTAAGTCTTGTGTCATAATCTTATGAGCTCACCAACATTATGTTGACTTTGGTGTTTATTTCAGGAGAAGAATGATATTACCAAGTGATTATGGATAGGATTGACCTATTCGGACATTTGAAGTTTAGCCACCACCCTATCTAATTGTTATCATTTGAGACAATTGACTTAAACTTATATATTTGGAATTAGAAAATATTTAACTAGTATTTGTATTATTATGGATGATTGGATGCAAATTAGTTAAGTAATGTTTATTTTCCATTGCATTATGTTAATATCAGTCAGTCACAGCTGGACCCGGTCAATGGGGTGTAACACCTGTCGTAATGCATGGAAATGACAGTTATTTTTTATTAAAAATGTTTGTTGATCTATGAAGAGGATGACACTACCAAAAACTCAAGAATTCAGCACTGGTTGTCAACTGCTGATTTCTACCAAGCATTGTTTTGAAACTAGATCGGACCGGGCAGTCCGACCGCTTGGATCGGGAACCGGACTCCAATCCGGTCCGATTCGGTGCTTAAAACCGTTTTGGCATTGAACCGGTGGTCGGACCGGCGATCGAACCGGGAGTCGGATCGGTTGAACTGGGGATCGAATCGAATGGACCGGTCAAATTGGTTTTTCATATATATTTTTTATTTTTTAGTATTATTTACATATATATTTATAAAATAGTTAAGATTTTATCCGATTTTTATATCCGATCCAACCAATTGAACCGGTCCGACCAGTGAACCCATAAGACGTCCAGTTCATTGTTCGATCCGATTCGGAAAACTTTGCTACCAAGTGCTTAATAAACTGTCGATCAGCATATGTTGAACCACTGTCGAATAGCACTTATCTGATGTGCTGTTGATCGACTGCTGCTGATCAGCACTGAACTCCATGAGCTGCTGATCAACTGTTGCGCAAGAGATGACTGTTTGTACTGATGGTTGTTGTGTTATACGTTTTGGAGACAACATGGTATTGAAGCGGCCTAACTCTGATGTGCTGATTGTTTGTATTGTTGTACATTCTAAACATAGAATATTTTATTTTTATTGTTTAGATTTCATAGTATAAAACCCTCATACTTGTATAGTAGAGGTAAGCTTTGTTAAGCCACTAGTGTATCTGCTGGATATTACTCTTTGTACTCAGCCTTGATTTAATCAAATAAATACTCTAAAATGACAACTTGTGTACTTATATCTACTCAAAGTATTTGTTTTTGTTAGTAAGTTGTTAACTTAGATTTCGTATTTGTTAACTTTTGATCAAATAGAAAAGTCTTGTTAATCCATAACTCCAATCCAACAATGTTTCTACACCAGCTTTTTTCACGGTTCAACATTGTTGTGTGCGGGTCTTAATGTCTAGTATGTTATTAAAAAGCTATTTGTTGCTACATGAATCCTAACTAAGGGGTTAAGGTCGAAGAGTAGTGAAGGAGTGTGGCTACCACCTAGATTCATACTGAGGTTTTATCTCGACTTGGGTTGCAAGACAAAAATAACACCATGAGTCTCGTCATGGGTGGAAGGGATTTCTCCCCGTGATCACCATCCGGTGTTAGAATAAGTACACTTGGTTAGGGAAATTAATGAATTTAATGGATTGGAGAGTTAGAAAGTTAAGGAGTGAGAATGTGTCATTACCTGGTGCTTTGAAGTGGTATTTATAGTGTATGCGGAAGGCGAACTTCCAAAATAATGATTCTATTCGAGGTATCATGTGGTCAATCATCTGGAATGAACTTTATTGGTCAGAGAGTTCTATGTCTATTTGGTGTAAATGGTTTCTATATGATTTCAATGCTTGTTGTCTTTTATAGTTGACTTCGCCTCTATTACTATTGTCTTCCTTCTATTTATGGTGTCATTGTCCATCAGAATACTTTGTTCTTTTGTTCCTTGTTGTTTTGTGATATGTTCATATTCTTCTACTCACCAATGAATATTTCCCTTTGCCATAAAGTTACCTTTTGTTCGCTACTTCGAAATACTTAAGCGTTGGACCTCAATATTCATTTTTCCTATGTTGAGCCGCGGCCCCAGGATTCCTCTCGAGAAACTTAATTAAGCAAACAATATCAAGCTGATAAGCAGTTCTAAATATTTTTAATACGTTCATACTTGCAATCTAATAGTTAATAAGACAATGCAATCTCTTTTTAAGCACTTGAAGAAACAATACATTTTGTAAATGTTTACACTCACCATTGTTATGTTGCTAGACAACACGGAACAAATGAACAATTTCAGGTCAAAGCCACGAATACCTTTACCTACATATTATTTTGGTTTGACTGACGGCTTACAAGTCAATAATTTTTCTAAAATGTTTTTTATGTCATAACGTTAAATACTTGGGTATTTTATGCCAAATTTAAAGATTAAGTATTGAACTTTAATAATTCAAAAGTAACCATTTGATACTCATTTGTGCTTTTTGTCATGTCATATGAATAAATATACTAGTTTCCATAGTAAGCTACAACAGACTTAAACGACCAGAAGTTGCGAGAGCGGGTGTAAAATCATTCGATTCACTTAGAAAATTGTGAAACGTACGTTTATCTATATATCTGTACGGGATTTTTTAATTTTACAGAAACCGAAGTGTTGTTATGTAGATCAAATGCAACTAGGGTCACCTAAAAGTAAATCAAGCATGTCTGCAGGAGTTAAAAAAGTTGTTCCACCAAGAATGACTTCTATATCCCCTCTTCCACTTTCAGATAATGCCTCGTGAGCTTCCAGTACCTTCAGTACACACCACGTTTACATGATCAAAAACACAATAACTAAATAAAGAAAAAATAGCCATCAATATCCATAAACCTCGCAAAACAAGCGGCCAAGCGGGCCGGGTAAGCTAATTGGTCAAAATGAGTTCGGGTTGAAACATGTCGTTTTAGATAAAATTATCAAAGTGGGTGGAGGTTACACCAGCAACGGTGGTGATATTGGAGGTGGTGGTGATGACAAAGGGGTGACAGCGGTATTATAGTGTGGGACCACTTAGACCCGTTCTAAGTTAGCTAGTTTCATACAAGCGACCCATTATGGGCCCATTCTAAGTTAGCTAGCTTATAGGAATGACCTATTTTGACCCGTTGTATAATTGAGTGGCTCAAATCAACCCATTTAGCTATAAAACTTATCCGAATCAACCCATTTATTTAAGTAAAGAGTCATGATTGCCAGGTGTAAATATCTGCATCTGCATTCAACTATAAACAAAAGAGGCAAGTGGTCAAGTAAGAACCTCAATGCCATTCATGCCTCCCACAACAAAAACTAGTATAACATTTTGATCAGAGAGACTTGGTTTTGCCTGTCCAATTCAAAAAGAATATTTAATATTTAAACTAAACGTGGAAATAAAGATATTGAAGAAGAATAGTGTGATCACTTGCATACCTGTCCCAAGCCAAACCTTCCAAACCCACTTTTAAAGAGGCGACCAACAGTAGATGAATGATATTCCAAACCAGGTACGTCGTATTTGCTCAGTATTCTTGTTAAAAGTTTATACAGAAATCCCTTTCTAGAATACGGGTCATCAACACCAATGCTATTTTCCAAGCTCAATGTCATGTCTCTAATTCCCTTATTGCCCTTCAAATTCGTTAGTTTATGAAGGAACTTAAAAAGATTATCAACTCTATCCCTTAACTCTAGTTTCAACTGCATGTCACTGTAGACATTATCATTACTTGTATTCTTGTCAGCATCTTCTTCTTCTTCACCCCAATTTCCCCACTGATCGTCATCATCACTTTCTACGGCCTTCGAGGGCTCTTCTGTAACTCCCCCGTCTTTTTTCTTTTTCAAATTTGCTTCAAGATCAGGAAATAAACCATGGAGAAACTTATATTTTGCCAGCTTTGGATTTTCAAGAATTGCATCCACAATAGCTTCTTTAAGAAAATGTTCCTCTTGCCAAGAAAAAGGACCAGCTGAACCTGAAGTTGGGAAATTCTCTCCTGCCAATATATATCCCGTTACTGTTAAGAGCAACGCGTCTTCAACTGAAAATAGCCCCTGTGATGATTCAGATTCTCCGAAACAACTTTTGTTAATAATATCACACATTTGTGAAGAAAGGTTTTGGCTTGTGTCTCCAGCGCTTATATTGAGTATTTTCTCAGCACTCATAAATGAATCCCATTTAGCACGATATTTTTCACTCATAGCATATGAGGTGGCGGCTGCCAGCTGTATAATTCCTTTGTTTCGCATGAAACATGATTGACTTTTAGCAAGAGCTCTAATCATAAGTTGTAAATCTGTTTTTGGATTCATAGAGATCTTTTCTTTACGCAGTGTTTCTTGAAGCAACTTCTTGATCAATATAGTACCGTCTTTTGTTCTTCTATCAAGCATAGATTCCAGATACGGTGTGCCATTAAAGCTTTCTGTCGAGACTAAGGACCCACTAAGCAGCTCATTTTCTGAAAAATCCTCACCAAGACTAACTAATGAATTTATTTGTGTAGCTGAATTATAAGAATTCCACCCCTGTAAAAAAGCTTCAAAAAGCTGAACATTTGTCTTTGGTGGGACTTCTCTAAGAACATCTGCCAGTGGTATCTGAACATCAAGTGGAGCACGCAGTAGGTTTGGTTGGGTTTGTGAACCCTTTGCCATTGCGCGGGTTTTACGTGGTACAGATGAAAAGATCCGGTCAACAAGAGAATCTCCATGACAACAAGGGGTAAGAAGGTCAACTGTGCGGTCAATAAGTAATAGCCCTGCAGATCGTTTACGCCGACCAACATCATAAAGACTAGACATGTCTGTGATAAGCTTCCCAATGGTTTTTGACAAATCACCCAGCGAATATATTTCAAGTTTCAGGTCCATCTACAAGTATTAGAAACAAACATACATCAATAAAGATAGATAGACGCATGTGAGGAATTTATGACAACATATAACTGAATGAATGCATACCTTTGTTGTGAGATGATAAAGAAACTGTGCTGTAAGAGCAACGCCAGGTGGTACATCCTCACCATCATGAATTGTGCCAGTACTTAATGGAGGTAACCCAGAGCTAATGGAATCCTCTTGGTCAGCTGATAAATATGCCTCAGAAATTGACCCCTCTGATGGTAGCACAAAGAATTTTGGAGAGAAAGGGCAGAATATCAAAGGGAAGTGATGCACATAAGCAATCAGTTTCTGTCCTGTATGGCCTATTGAAAAGGATGGTGATTTAAGGGTATCATCCTCTGCACGGGGGGTAAGCTGCAACCAACCCTCCTCATCTTCAGGAACAAGATTCCCCGTGTTATGTGTGTGTATCGTAGTAGAGCTTAGATTGTTTTTCTTCATGAGTTCCTCATAATCTTGGACAAGTAAGGATTGATATTCATGATAAGCATCTGGTCCCAAAGGTGAATCAGGATAGGCCGAATGACCTATCTGCAAAAGCAAAATGGTAGACATTCAAAGAGAAATGTCAAAACTAAAATCCATCACATTCACACATTGGCTCCTATGTATTACAAATAAAGAAACAAGGATTCAAAGAGGAAATGTATGGTATGAAAATGTAAAATTATGTTTTCACCATCACTGAATGACCTAACTAGTGTTTTGTTTTAATGTAAGTTATCTTCATTAGTTACACTTCATGTAGGTTTTATATAACCAACATAGTTGTCAATAGCGAATAGCGGTAAATAGCGACAAGCCACCTATATGCTACGTAGCGAATAGCGGTAAATAGCGACCGCTATTTCGTGTTTAGCGATTAAGTAGAATAATATGTAAGATTGTTTTACATTCAATAGATAAGCATGTTGAGTAATAAAGTAGTAGGAAATCTAAGCAAAGACCCCCAAAATAGCTAAAATACTTGATTACTAATTATCTAAATCTCATATTTACCAAATAAAAAATAAATAAAAAATAAAAAAAATAAAAAAATAAAAAATACCGCTATGTAGTCGCTATTTACAAATAGCGACCGATTGGCGCCACGCTACATAGCGCGCTATAGCGGTCGCTATAGCCGCTATTGACAACAGGGATAACCAATTTAATTAACACTACTTAAACCTACATAATTATACCAAATAAGACTATACATGCTTACACCATCACCAACTTGCCAATAATGTTATGATGTATATGAGGAAGGCTCAAACTAAAATCATTTGTGGCATTTGGACATGACGAAAGTCTATGTTTTAACCATGATGTGTTTGTATTTTTCTAGATCGTCAGAATATTGAAAGAAAATTTAAAGCTTAAACAAACAGATAGAATATATGGTTCTAGAAAGAACTAACCTATTAGAAATGAGCTCCAGAAAACATTTATGTTCAGTTTGTTGATGGTCCAATAGATGAAACGACAAATATCATATTATGTAAATCTATCATATCATAAGATCATAAACCTTTTCTAGAAAACAAGAACGGACATTCACAATGAAATATAATTTGTCAAGAACATGCCAGCATGGAAGGTATAGATAAAACTTAACAGGTTAAACTGGTGTACACAAATTAGCTAAAACCAGTTAGACCCAACTACGAATTTATTTAAAAAAATACATAAGCAACAATAGGCATATTCAAACGTTAAAATTTACTATGAAATGCTTTGTTGCTTTGGCTTCCCAACTTTCTTAATGTAAATATGTAACATTAATGAAGAATCCATCAATCGAAAGTTTATAGTGAGGTCTCGAGCGTATATATAATACAGTAGAAGAGAATGTATAGAGCAACTAACTGAAAATTCAATTGTCGATTAATTGCTTTTAATTTATGATAGTGACAACAGGATGTGCGACTAAGGTATACAAGATGTAAACAATGTGAACACCAATGCTATAAGACACTTGTTAATATCATTACGGTTGACATGATATCAGTCCCATCAGCCATGTTCTGGATGCAGAAAGCACTGGAGATAAAGATTGAGAACAAGACTATAACAGGAAATAAAGTCCTTAGAACAGTAAAGCATAAAAGAAAAAATATTTTCTTCTAGTAAAACTAACTCATCATATCAAGTGGAAGATTAAATATTTAAATCAACTAAGGCATAAAACTTAAAGTAAAAAAAAAGGTAGAAAGTGTCACCAACATGATAAACTTGGCTAATAAAGATATAGATGTGATGCTAGAAAATAGTAGAAGTTTGTGTATCAACTAAAATAAAACATAAGCAAAAACAAAACACATATTGATGTATTATATACTGAAGATGCCTCAAGGAAAGTATCTTAACTAATTCAAATGGGCAGCAATGATAAAGTACTGTAGTACCTCTGAAATAGATGTATATATAGTGCACTGAAAGACTCGTTTATGAGTGCTTAGACGTCGTAAAATGTATCGATGTGAATCACTTAGAAGGCGGCAAGTGAAGAATACAACTTTTGTCTGGATGTCACTCTTTTGATTCCAACCAATTGCCTAAAACAGTAAGCAAAGAAAGTTACAGAATTATTCTTCAAATCCCAAAAGTATTACCATAACAAGAGAAAAGAAAAAGATGGCATGATAAGCGTGAAAAGACTATATGCTCACCAAATTCTAGTATAGCAAAACTAATTCATTCGTAAGATATGAACTCTAAGACAAAGCATAATGGTTTGTGGCTTCTTTTCAAGTACACACTTGCATTATAGCCATAACTACTATTCTAGGCATAGAAAAGGTTACCAACGCACTTGCATACTATAATCTAAGAAAACTTCATCGTGAATGCAAAGGCATATCAAATACGAAAACAGGACCCGCAAGCCAACAAACGTTAAACCATATTTTTTTCAGAAAATTGCATTAAACCACATACTGAATCAAGAGAAGACGTGCTCTCCAAGCTGCAAACAGCAAGTACACCCATCTCCAATAGAATAGGGAATGCCCCAATAAACTTGAAACTTTCTGTACATCCCGCATCCAAATAAACTACAGCATCTTTAAGTTCCTCGGATATCTGAACAAAAGACAAAAATAAAAACAAAGAAGATGTTTACAGGGGATGAAAGTTGCATACAGATAAGCGAAGAACACAGTAGCTGCAATCATACTATCACCCTCCAATACATTGAAACTTAAATTCTGAATTTTCAACTGAATCAACCTTTTTCATTGTTAAAATCCAACAAAATTACTAGCACTTAATCTACAGCCTTCATGCTCTACCAAATCACCCACTAATACAACATTATAACAGCATGAATTTAAGCAAAAAAACTGCCTTACTTGTACAGTGTATAGTTTCAATAGTGACTCTAAAATAACAAGAATCTATAACCATTAATCACAACCATAATAACATCCTAAAACTCAACATAAGCATACTGCTTGATTCATCCGCATACCCAGAGAATTATAACAAAATTACTGGTCCAGTAAAGCAAGAAACAATATATAACAATAACATAGCGAAAGCAACAATCGATGGGCAGAGAGAGCTTACTTCTCTAATCGAATCAAGACAGCAATTGATCACATTAACGAACGCCATATCAAAAGCTGATAATCTTCACAATCCAGTACAATTCCAAATCTGTTCCAGATAACAAGTAGATCACGTTAATGCAATCGACAATACCCACAAAACCCACGAGCATTCAACACTTACATGTCTTGATTGAGATGAACGAGGGCTCCAAACGCAAGCCCTAATCGGAAAATTGAAAAGATTCTTGGTTTTTCGTTCTTTCAATTCGTAGTGAAGAAGGCTTCCAGCTGTCGATCGCCTATCATGCCATTGCACTCCACGATTAGTTCCACCTTCGATCGCTAAACTGTGATTAACAAAATGAGACTTGCTAATTAGCTAGCTCAATTATTTTGGTCCGGTTAGGGGTGCAAATGCACGACACTAAGATTTACTGTTTGGGTTTATTAAAAACGGGTTCTAGTTAAATTTATGAATTTGTGGATAGTATTCAAGTTTCATGAGGAACCTGGTGGTGGAACGAAAATGTACAAGAGAAAATAAGAATTAAACAACAAAGTTTTAGAGACCTTATACACTGTAATAATGACGAAAAACGAGCAGAGCTAAAAGATAAATACAAGGAGTCTAAGCGAGAGGCAAAAAAGTCTGTGTCAGAGACAAAGAACACAGTGTATGCGAGAATGTATAAGCGATTAGAGACGAAAGAAGGAGAAAATGACATGTTTAAGATTGCCAGGGTAAGCGAAAGTAGAAGACAGGACCTAAGAGTGGTGAAGTTTATAAAGGCTGCGGATGGAAAGGTCTTGGTGAAGGAGAACGACATCAATGTGAGATGGAAAACTTACTTCGATAATCTTTTCAACATAAGGAACCCTAACCAACAAACTGCGATCGATAAAACAACTCAACCAAACCAACAAAACAAGTGTTATTGTAGAAGCATCACAGTCGACGAAGTTACGAGAGCGCTGAAGAAAATGGGAAGGGCTAAGGCGGTGGGTTCAGACAACATACCGATTGAAGTGTGGAAGTGCCTGGTAGACGAGGGCCTGAAATGGCTAACAGACTTATTCAACACTATCTTCAAAACTGGGAGGATGCTAGAGCAATGGAGAAGCAGTGTTCTAGTTCCCATATATAAGAAAAAAGGAGATGTCCAATGTTGTGCAAATTACAGGGGAATAAAGCTATTGAGTCACACGATTAAACTATGGGAAAGAGTTATTGACACGAGAATTAGACGAGAAACTCAGATATCGGTAAATCAATTTGGATTTATGTCAGGACGCTGTACAACAGAATCCATACACGTCATAACAAGGATAATGGAGAAATATAGAGAAAAGAAAAGGGACCTCCATATGGTATTCATTGACCTAGAAAAAGCATATGACAGTGTGTCGCGTCAACTCATTTGGGAAAGTCTACGACTTACAAGGGTACCAGAGAGGTATATCAAAATAATAATGGATATGTATGAAGGGGCAAAAACGTGTGTGCGAGCACCGGTCGGAGACACAGACTTTTTCCCGATGGAAGTGGGACTACACCAAGGACCGGCATTGAGCTCATTTCTCTTCGCAATAGTGTTGGACGAGATGACCAAGTCTATACAAGAGCCAGTCCTGTGGTGCATGCTGTTTGCGGATGATATTGTCTTAATATCAGAATCTAAAACGGTGCTTAATGAGAGGCTAGAACAATGGAGAGCAGCACTAGAGCGCAGAGGCTTAAGGATAAGTCGCTCGAAGATGGAATACATGCATTGTAACTTTAGTGGTGAGGCTGAAGAGGACACCCAAATCAGTATCCAGGGTATAACGGTACCACGGACGTCTAGGTTTAAATACCTGGGCTCGTACGTACAGGAGGACGGAGAGATACACAGCGATGTAGCTCACCGTGTGCAATTAGGATGGTGCAAATGGAGAGCAACATCAGGGATCCTGTCTGATAAGAGGTTCCCAGCAAAACTAAAGGGAAAACTACACAGAGTGGCAGTACGTCCAGCTATGTTATATGTAAGGCCCCACTCCCGAGCACCTCACAGTTGGTCATTCACAGCAATATTCATATAAAACATTACATATTATAAATATAAGCAGGGGAATTAATTTAACAAAAACCATTCATTTATTATAAACACTGTTGTTAAGCAATACATTGTAGTTCATGAGTCATAAAAAGATTGGTTGAATGAATCACAAAACAACAGTATTGTCAAAATATGAATGGATGTCAGTCATGCCCGCCGAGTAGCTTCACCCATGTGCCATCCTCAGCAACCTGTTACCTGTCAACTGAAAAATGTATAAAAGTCAGCGTTACTGAGTGAGTCCTAGTTTTATAATAAAACATACTTTACTTTTGTATAAGAACCATTCTTTACTTTTATGTGCGATCATACATCATACGTACACATAGGTAATAGCATTATTATCTTCATCATTCGTTCAATTCGTACTTTTATCATTACCTTAATGAGTCTTTTGCGACACAGAGTCACTCACCTCGTTAGCTGTAAGGCCCCGTTCCCGGGAAGCCTCACAGTTGGTTAACCATAGCATAAAATCAGTTTAATAACAAAACATTGCAGCGGAATTGATTAGACATCTATTTAAAATGTAGAAAACATGTCATGCCCATACATTTGTCTATTAATTGTAAACAAAACATAATACTTGTTCTTAAAATTACAAATAAAGTTTCCTAAACAGAAATGCCATCCGTAGATTTCCAAGTAGCTCCACGGTGCCATCCTCAGCATAAGCGCCTACCTGTCCACTATTATGCATAAAAAGTCAGCTATGCTGAGTGAGTTCTAGTTTTATATAAATAAGAAAATATAAGCTTTTATCCTCCATATAATGAACACGCATACATCATACTACATATCATTACTTGCATCATATTAAGCACGTTCATTATCTTTCATTCTTTCATTACGTTTCACTTCATCATAAACGAGATTGCACAAAGCAAGAGCTCCATGTTGATTGACAACAAATGCCAATCACTGTCGGTACACATGAAAACGGTAGCTAACCCCCGACAGTTGATCCACACTGCAAGGCACATAGCCT
>BJCO01763757.1:0-19979 GCA_018326465.1 Flaveria floridana | reverse complement strand
AGGACAATAGTATATGTGTCCCATCTCTCAGGTAGGGATCTGAGAAATCTGTTGTTCATCTGGCTGTTTGTATATTCTTGTTTAACCATTTTCAACTCAGATATCAAACAGGAAAATCGCTCAAACTGCTGGGTCAGAGACTCGCCCTTTCTATGAGAGAATGTCTCATATTGCTGGGCAAGGATTTCTCTAGTGTTTGCCAAAACCTCATCAGTTCCTCCAAATTGTTCCTTCAGAGCAACCCAGAGGTCATGTGCAGTTTTATGATGTATAAGCCCTGAATAGATTTCATTTAGTAGTGCCATGGCCAGAATTCCATGGGGTTTAGCATCAATTTCAAACAGCTTTAGATCTTCATCTGAATACTGATCAGGTTTCTTCGGAACCATCTCATTTGTTTCCGGAAGACTCACCATAGGCTTGTATGGTCCATGCACCACAGAATTCCAACATCCTGTTCTGTTGATAGACAGGTGATGGAGCATGCGTCGTTGCCATATGTTATACTCACTCCTAACAAGCATCGGAGGCTTTGTTGAGGAGCCAGTATTATGAGGATCATTAGTTGGTGTAGCCATTTTCACAGATTTAAACAAATTCAATGTAATTTCAACAAATCTAGCTCAAAAACTCAACAACTCGGTTTTAAACACGTAGAACCTCAAATTAATTCACCGGAAGCAACAGAAACTCAAACTCTATAACCAGTTCTTGCAAATTTGCTAATTCGATCAAACGTAGATATCAAAAGAGCAGTTTCAATGATCAATTGTTAAATCGATCAATGATTAACCAGCTCTGATACCATTTGAAAGGATCTCAGATCTAGTTTGATCAATTAGGTTATGATTTGAAGAGGAATAGTGTAAGAATTAGACAAAATTTAAGCAAGAACAAGAAGGATATTCAATAAAACAGTACGGTTATAGAGAGAGAAAGTTTTCTGCAAAAGAGAATGTTTTCATTCAATCACAAGCTTCGGCACTGATACAATTAGGTCATCTTTCCTTTTATAGGAAAAGATGATGACAGCAGATGTCACTTGATAGTGACATCTAACCGTTTTACATAAACAACTGAAAGATAAATAAAACTACTGAAGATGTCCACAACAGCTGACATCTTCTTACAATAAAAGCTTAAGTGTAAACTAATATTACAACTACTGAACTAAACGTATGAAGAGTAAGATCTTCAGATGTTTTACATTCACTAAACTACTGAATACAAACTACTGAAAACATAAAAGAAAACTACTGAAAGTAAACTATCATAACTACTGAAGAGTACTACTTCAGCTATTGTGACAACCTCTAAATACTTGGTCTTCAGACTTTGGCTTCAGCTGATGTCTTCAGACTTTGTCTTTAGCTGATGTCTTCAGACTTTGTATTCAACACTTGTCTTTAGACTATGTCTTTAGCTGATGTCTTCAAACTTTATCTTCAGTTGATGTCTTCAGACTTTGTCTTCAGCTGATGTCTTCAGACTTTGTCTTCAGCTGATGTAGTCTTCTTCAGTTGTTATGATGTATGTGGGACTTAAAGGTTTTTCTGATCTGGCTCATTGGTTCTTTTGGTCCAACACACAGGTTAATGCTGTGAACTCAACCTTCGTTACTGCAATGTTGTTTCGTGATTTATGTCACACCCTTAAAATCCATGTGCGGGGTTTTACCGCGAGGCATGTGGACAAACCTGGATCCCAGTCATTAGTTACTCAGAATGACACTAGATGCAATGTATTGAATGAATCAGAGTTTGTAACTTTAAAATATATACGGAAGCGTTTTATAAATAAGTTAAACTCAAAGTGCTAGAAATGTAACTTGGCAAAACACGCGCCCAATCATAATTTAAACCAAATTTATACCATTCAGAAAGTAAATGACATTAGTTTTCTAAATGCACATACTTGACCCATGCGTGCTCCTACGACAGCTGTTAACCTCGACCTGAGAATCGCATACTAAAATGTCAACACAATGGTTGGTGAGTTCAAGAGTTTGCGTTTAACACAAACAGCAATAGTTGTAAAACATAAGAAGTGCATTGAAATAGATAGCTAGTCTATATTCATAAGTAATAACTATAGTCATTTCATGATCAAAGCTGACATGTGTTTTGTTTGTTTGCCTCCCATCACAACCTGCCAAGTTGTGATGATGTTTGTGTTTAGGACAATATTGCACCCGTTTTACCTCAAGTCGCACAGGTGGGGCTTGTTAGGTCCAATAGTACTACCCAGCATTTCCCGCTAGTTACCAATATTAACGATCCTAAAGTATGAGGGCTTTCAAGGTACATCAAACTATGTTACACTATACACAACTTACAATAATAATGCGTTTGAAAACCAGTATGCTATATCCCCTAAAACAGAGTGTTTAAAGAGTGGGGCATGAACTCACCTACTACGCAAATGAACAATAATAAAAGCTAATTGTGAGCGGAAAGACAACCTTCAAAGGTTACCTAGAACACGCAAGTACATAAGTACGTGTACACAGAATCTTAAATAACCCTAAGTGCTCAATAACACATTGACTCAAGTTTTTGGAAGACAAGACACATTAGACCCAGTTGACCCGTTTGACCCGTTGGTGACATGTCAAATTAAGTTCTTGTTTGGTCTAATATAACAATTATCATTCAACATACCATTCCAGATTGCTATGCAAGCTGTTCTCATAAGCCACATTGTAACACATAAGGCTTATCATGCTTTTCATGCTAATCCAGGTTATCATACAAGCAAAACATTAGCATTATAATAATCGATAATGAAAATTCATCATAGCACATAATATGAACACTTGCACATTCTTAAAGAAAGCCCAATCATCATAATACAACACATTAGACATCATCCAGAAACATTCTAACATGATCCTAACGTCATAAACATGTCTAACTCATAATATCCAATGATCTTCAAGATTAAAGTTTCCCTTTTGGGAAAGTAATATCCTAAAATATATTCTTCCATCAATTTCAATACAAATTCATCAATAACATACCCTATCTAGTTCATAGCAATCATAAGCATCCATCAAATACTTATAATTCATCCAAACACAAATCTTCATGAATAAAAGTTTCCACTTTTGGCAATGTATGAACTAGACTACGTAAATCATGGATTTCTTGCATCATCTACATAGATTAACACTCATACAACATCACTAACATCATTACATCATTAATCCATCACCAATTCATCAAGTTCATTCACAAAAGTTACTATTAATAGTAAGGTATGAACAACGCATCAAAACCATGAATTTCTTATATAATCAAAGTAAACTAACATCAATACAATCTAACTAACATCATACAATCATCAAACATTATAGAATTCAACATCTAGCATCCATTCAAACTAGAGTTTCGGCCAATACCCAAAAACCATGAAAAACAATAAAAATCTAACCTTTAATGGTGTAATGGGCAAGAATTAAACTTGCTAACGTGTTGTAATGCTTAAATCACACCAAAATCGACTTGTTCTTGGAACTTGGAGATTGAATTCGTAGAGGGGGGGAGATTTGGGTGAGGTTGCTGACTTTAATACTAAAACTTAGTTATGCATTTGTATCATTACAAAGTAGAAGTGTGCTCACACTCTTTTGTCATGGTGTAATTTGAAGTCCAATAAATGCGGACAACTTGATTGTACATCCATATTTGTTGAAGTAAATGCAAAAAAGACAAAGTTAAAACATCCCCCTTTCCTACAGTGTACAAATGTTTGATCAGTTAAAACTCCGCAATTGCTATAGTGTTCAAAAGTCTAATAAGTAAAAATTTCACATTTGCTATAGTGTACAAATGTCTGATAAGTTAAAACATCCGCATTTGCTACAGTGTGCAACTGTTGATAAGTTAAAACTTCCGCATTTGCTACGATATACAAATACTGCTAAGTTTTACACTTCCACATTTGTTACAGTAGACAAATGCTGACAGCGTTAATCTTCCGCATTTTCTACAGTATTCGTCCGCATTTCTTTTAAAACTTGTAGAATTTGCAAAAGTAATTTATATTGACTATTTAAACATATCAACTGAGGACATTTGATACTTTTCAAATTTGAGAGACTTTAAAGTGCGACGAGTGAAACCTACTGTTCTTTATTCATCATCAACCTCATTACAATCAATCTGATCTTTGTGTTCTACTAACATCATTTTGCCTCTATTTTTATTCTCCACAACAGTAGTATCAAAACAAGGTATTTCATTAAATCAATGAATAAACCGTCAAACACATGATGAACTCAGAACCCTAAATAAAGATGGAATCATAAAATCAACATCAAACTAAGGATTGATAGACATTTCCGAGTACAATGAAGACAATGATCAAAAAAATTAACATCGAACAATGATTTTCAAAACCCTAGGTCTATCGCAAGAACAAACGATCACTGGACTAAAAATGTCAACTTCAAAACTTAAGTTTCAATGTTAAAGTACATTCAAAACAGAAAGTTATCATCAAACACAAAGATAAAACACATTAAAACTTCTCATGCATTGCAAAATCAAGGTTGGTCAGATTTGTATGATACAGTATCCATGACTCTTCAATTTTGACTAACCAAAGTCAAAATAAAATCAGTAAACTTGATTTCTTTAGTGTTATTTGATGATTGATTGTCAAAGTACTAACTCAGATATCTCTTATGCAGAGGTAATTGGCTAATCTCACATGGAGTAAACTCCATAATGTTAGTGGATATCTTGACCCTGATGTCCCTGAAGTAGAAGGACTCAGAGACATGATTAGCTTTATATCTACCACTAGAGTTACTCATGCAATCACTGTGAGACCAGTCATTTATGAGAACTTCATAAGATCATTCTGGAATAATGCTGAAGTTGTAGAGATTGATGGTATCAAAATCTTATCTGTAAGAATCACCAATGATCACACCCTTTCCATCATTGAACAAACTGTGAGACAGTGTCTATAGTTTCATGATGATGCAAACAATCCTCTAGAACTTGAAGATGAGGAGATCATGACCTTCTTTGCCAACATTGGTTATGAAGGAGGATATGAAAATAACAGATAGTTAAAGGGATGGTGGATTTACAATGGAGATTCTTGATACACATATTCTAGGACTGTCTATCCAAAAGAAATATAGGATGGAATGACATCCCAGTTACCACATCATCTGCTATATGTGCTCTGTGAACAAACAGACCATTCAACATGTTAGCATATGCATTCAATGGCCTGGTGTCAAACATCCAAGAGGGAAGTAGGCATATGTTTCTTATGTATCCAAGAATTTGCAATGTCTCATCAATGAAGCCTTCCCCAACTGGTACCTGTAGGACCTGTAATGGACATTCCCCATTATAATGCCAAGCATACAAGTACATCAAGAAAGGGGATCCAAGGAATTTTTATAGTGGGACTTTCATTCCCTTGCTTCCCTGGATGTTATAGCAAATCAATTAAGAAGAAGTTATCCAAGAACAACAAGAACAAGAAGATATAGCTCATGAAGAAGAACAAGTTGCTCATGAAAAAGAAGAACAAGCTGCTCATGATCAACAACATGTTGATAAGCATGTTGAGGAAGAACAAGAAAAACAAAGGCCAGTGTCACCATATGTTGATATAGGTGGTGATCTTCACACTAGACCTTCTGTTCAAGAAGCTGAAATTGCCTCTCCTTTTAGACCAACTCTCATCCATTCTCCTCCTATGTCTCAAGCACACTTTTCTCCACTTCACCCTTCTCCTACTACTATTGAATCTATAGAGTCTGGTGAGTCTACCAGCTCTTCAAATGAATCTAAATCATCTTTGGATGAGGAGGATCATACAATGAGAATGACTGTGAGACAAGCTCAATCTAAGGCGGGTCCTTCTAAAAGCTATGCAGAATCAGGAACTAACAGGCCAGATTAGAAGGATGAGATTATCCCAGAATTATTGATGAAAGTTGCAAAGATGGAAACATTGCTTAATAGAAGAGCTGGTATCATCCAAGATAGACTTCTAGAGTTGGATGAGAAAGAATAAGAGATAAAGGAACTCAAAGCAAAACATTAGTCTAAAAAGAATAAGAAAGAAAAAGAGAGATCAAATCAAGGCTACCTTCAAACAAGTTAAGGATGAAATCGGTAGCCATGTTGATATTGTGTCCTTACAGACACTTGCCTTGGAAGAACAGGAGGACTTGATTGAAAGTCAGACTAATCTTATAGCTGATCTAAGCAGTCAAAATGAGACTCTAACAAAAAGGGTCTCAGAACTAGAGATGTTGATTAAGATCAAAGAGGAGCTAGCTGAGAAACAAGAAATAAAAGATAATGAACCTAAAAAAGAAAAGGAACAAAGTCAAGCCATGGTTGTCTACTCAAGTGAACAGTCTAAAGAAACCATTGAGCATGACCTTGAGCTGAGAGACGTAATCAAAGAGCTTGACAGTTATTCTACTGGAGAATTCACCATTGATGATGATTTCTGGGAATTTGTAAGAGACCAAAGACCTCCAGTAGAACACATAGTGGTGATTCCTTAATATCCAGTGCCACTTGAGAGAGAGTTGAGCATGCAGATTGTTCCTGCAGTCACCCTATCAGAAGAGCAAAAAAAGCTCATCTAAAAACTATATGAAGAGTTAAAAGAAAATGATGAAGCTATTGAAACAGAAGCAAAAGGACAACCACTAACAACAGGTGAAACATTAGTGCCATTCTCATTCAGACCATATGTACACACCTAAGGAAGAGAAAAAACTTGTCTGAGAATGCTAAGGGTGAACGGCCTATGGAAGAAGAGGTACCTATAAAGAAGAAACAAAAGGATGACCCAAGAAGTTATATGCAATTGCTGAATTTCTTGAAGAACATAAACAGGCTGAGGCACAACTTAAAGAAATGATTGATATTATAGACTTGGAAGAAGGAGAGATTAAAGGAGGATATCAGGTTGATGAACCTGTGATGAAAGATAGTCCTATGAAGGTGGAATCTTCAATGGAAGAAATGGTGGATAAGGCACAAACTAATGATTTAATAATCAAGGCCATGTTTCTGATCAATCATGGTTATGATGCTGATGAATTGTTCTGAATGACTTATGAGTCAATAGTAGAAGAAGTAACCAAGATAAATAAACTTCTTGATCCTACCTATATGACTGAGTATGAAAGAAAACCAACCAAGTCTCCTGTCACATTCACCATTCCACACACCCGACAGTCTGAAACTCCTCAAGCTGCTTATCCTAATCCTTATATGAAGACAAACTTTCTCTAAGGTGCAATGCTCCAAATGATCAATGAAAAGAAAGATAAGATGAAAATTAGAAGAGGAGGTTGTAGGGAGAAGACCTAGATCTAGATTGTCTACACAAGATGTCCAGCTCATAACCAAAGACCATGATGTCTTGGCACCCATCTTCAACAGAAACCCTGAGTGGTTTATTGAACCATCTCAACTAAAACTTCAAAAGGGGTTGACTTCAGAGATGATATAGGGTGTGTCTGCTCCAGAGGAAAAGGTTGATGTTAAAATCATTGTCAGGAAGTATGACAATGACTGGAATATGTTTATAGTCAAAAGGATCTTAGGGCTGGTTCAATTCTTCATAGAGTACTCTGTTCTTGTGAACTCCCTGTAGATTCATGATCTGAAGGAACTGGCAGAGCTTGAACTGATCAATCATAATGCCATGTACATGGTATATGAGTTTGAAGAGATTCTAAAGACTTTCAAAAGAACCAAGAACTTTGACTGTCTCAAACGCATATGCTTAAGGAAAGACACAACTTTTCAAAATCCCTAGACAAGAAAAGAAAAACAAAGAGAACTAAAGAGTTGGTAGTTCCTGAAGTGAATATAAAACCAACTTATTCATTAAAGATAAAGATGGTGGTTGGCACCCATGCTTTAATACCCATCTCTAATGTCTACTATGATGAAAAGACATATGAGATGGTAATTGAAAGGAAGTGGGGAGGAAAAGAAGGGATTGAAATCCGTCTGTTTAGTGGATATGAAGTTAGACTGCTTGATGAATCTTATATCCACTAGATCTTTTCAAGACATTTCTAACAAATCAACAACAAACTTGGAGAAGCTGACATGTATTTCATCCTGAAGTGTGTAAAAATTCTGAAGATGGCCTATGACAGGATTAAATACAAAAGAGAACAAAGAAAGAAAAAGAAGACTCCTCTCAAACTGGGAAGTATTATGACACTTGAGGTGGATGTAGATGGATCTCTGCTGATCCACAGAGATAGGTTGTCCACTGTTAGCGTGTGGTGCAGATTAAGTATAGGTTTGACTCACCTTAGTTAGTTTGTTTATTTTGATTTATTTGTAATAGGTTTAATGTTAGTTTATCCTTTGTATGTAATTAGTTATAAGTTTTAGTTTTTGTAATAGTTTCACTGACCCAGCGAAACTACCAGCGAAACTATAGTTTCGCTGGTAGTCAGCTGACTTAGGTCACCCAGCGAAAATGAGTTTCGCAGCCGGGTGAATCTAGGCTATTGGTCAGAACAATTTCGCTACCCAGCGAAACTGTCAGCAAAATCTTTTGTTTATCATCTTTGAGCCTTGTTTTGAATATTGTTTGATTTCTAAATGGTTTTACATTGAAACACTTTTCATAGATCATTGTTTAGTTTGTATTTCAGTGGGATTTGTGGTTATATTACATCATTTGCACTGTATTTCGATCATCAATGGACCAACAATATGGTATCAGAGCCATAGTGCTGTTGATGTGGTCGTTGATTATGTTTTAAAAAGGTTTTTGAAAGAAATCATTGTTTCATTAATTTTAGATCATTTGAGTGTTGTTTTAGCCTAAATAGCTTTCCTATAATACTGTGTTTAGTATAGGAAGCTACCCCAATCATCCAATCACCAATTCATAGTGATTTGGGTGATTTTAGATTGATTTTCAGTTTGAACAAGCTATTTTATTCATCCAGCAAAACTAGCCTTGCATTCAGCAAAATTAGTACAGTTCCAGCGAAACTACCATTTTCAGTGATTTCCTGAATTTTTAGTGGATTTCAGCGAATCTACAAAGTTTGAACGAAAGTTCACCTCACTTAGTCAAGCCTCCAAGCGAAAGTGCTGGCGAATTTGTCTTATAATGAAATTTCAACTAGTTTCGGCGAAACTGTGCGCAAAACTAGTGTTTTACAGCATTTGCCTAGCGATACTGCTGCCCGTTTGCTCAGCGAATCTATGGGCTAAACTACGGGCGAATCTACGGGCAAATTTACTGAAATTCAGCGAATCTACCTTTTACTTTTACAATGACATCAACCAACATTACCATCTCTGATTTGGAGAGTGTTGCACCAAATAGGCTACCGAGGCTTATTAACGGAGACAATTTTGAAGATTGGAAGCGGTGCTTGAAGGCCTTTTTCTTCTACACGGACCATAATCAATGGGAATCTATAATGAAAGGTCCACACGCTCCAACGGTAACTGTCAGGGAACAAACCAGAGAGAACATTGATTTCATCCGCTACAAACTCGACCATGTATGATGCAGCTTATAGTGCATCCACAGGAATAGGTATGTCAGATAAGGCAAGTGGTGGACCTACAAGTGTTGGTTCAAGCTCAAAGACAACTGTCACCACTCAAATTCCTTCTGACATCATGGAACTGTTCGGGATGTTTGTTCGTATTTATGAAGCTTTAGTTACTGGAGAACTTAAGGGAAATGGGATGACTGTTGAAGATACATATCAGGTGGATCCTGATGATTTTGAGGAAACTAACATTCAATGGCAAATGGCCATGCTCACACTGCGTGCACGGAGATTTATGGAGCGTACTGGCAGAAGGAACTTTGGCAATCATAATCAAAATTCCAAACATGGTTTTGATAAGTCAAAGTTGAGATATTTCAATTGCTAGCAGTTGGGTCATTTTAAAAGAGAATGTCCATCTCCAATCGTCTCTGATCCAGGAATGATTAGAACCTCAAAGGCTATCCCAATAGCAGAAAAGGAAAAAGCAAAGCAGAAGAAAGAAACAGCTTTGATTTCCTACTTTGATTGGAGTGCTTAGATTGCAGAACAGAGGAGGAGATCAATCAAGCGTTAGTAGCTGAGGTAATAAGTATGGAAAAGGAGTTAGTGGAAGAGTTTGATCCTTTCAGTGAATTCAAAGCTGAGGTTGTAGAAGAAGATTGGGAAGAGGTTCTGATGGAAAAAGCTTGTGAATTCAAAGATGAGGTTGTAATGGTTGTTAAAGAACTAAAGGTTGAAGAAGTTGAAGATGTGAAAGAGAAAGCACGTGAAGATCATAGAGCTAGCATGGAAGCTGAGAAGAAGGAAGAGGAAGAACGGAAGAAGAACACACTGGTCTATCAGTGTGAAAAGGATCTGGCTGCCGAGAAAGTAGTCATGGGTCTTCATTATGAGGTAATTCAGGTATGTGTTCTTCTCCATGTAAAATTAGATTATTTGGGGTTTACAAAGCAAGTAGGTTATTATTAGAAAATGAAAAAGAGCTAAAACAAATAAATAAGGAACTTAAAATAAATGAGTCTAAATATTTTATCAAATTAAATGAGTCTTTAAAAGAAAGGGAATACTTAAAGAGAAATCTTTTGGAAAGAAATGTTGAAATTGAGTCATTAACAGAGCGTGTTGCTCTTGCTGAGTTTAAAACAAGAAAATTAAAAACCAAGCTTGAAAAATGGACGATATCTAGGATGAAACATGAGGATCTTTGCAAGAAGCAAAGGGGGCTAGACTTAAAACCGGGATGGGATTTGATGAAACCACTCATGTTTATCCTCCTCCAAGTAGTTATTGCTATTCACCTACGCCTACACCTTATCCAACGAATGATTTGATTCAGAATAATACTAACAGCTTGCATGCATGTCTAGAAGGAGTGAATCATAAGGAGATTCGAGAGGATTATGGTTACGGTAGCAGTAGTGGTTTGGGCAGCTCTAGTCATAGTTTTTCTGATTCCAATACGTCTTTGAAAGACACTAGTTTAACTAGTTTTGCATCCCAGTCTGTTTCAGACAGTGATTTTGTAGTTCTAATTCTAGTCCATCTCATATATCATCAATTGTTTCTAACTCAGTTCCAAAGGTTATCAATTCTCATGTTAATGAAAAGAATGAATGTTTAAATGAAACTTCAGTAAGAAGTACAGACTCAAATTCTTTTGAAAAGTTCCTCTCTTATCCTATCCCATCTTTCATCCCAATTTGGATTTCTAAACCAAACAAAACAGGAACATCTTCCTCAGAATTTAAAATTATAAATGTAAATAAATCAAAATCTGACAAAATTAAGGTATCAAAAGAAAATGTAAAAGAATCATATGATACATGTAGCAATTCTGATTCAAATACGACTGATTCTGAGGAAGATAGTGCAGTTGGTCACAATTCTCTTTCTCACTGCAAAAAGAAAGGTTTGAAATCCTATTGCTTTAAATGTGGGAAGGAAGATCACTTGATTAAATATTGTTAAAATCTGTTGATAAGAATGTACATAATCGTTCCTTGGGGAGTAGATTAAATCATTTTATAAATAATTTCTTTTGTAAAAATTCATTTGATTCAAAACCCAAGTTAGTCAAAACTTGGGTTCCTATTTCAAACACCTAACAATCTTCGCGTACTAGTGCCAGGATCATTCTCGAAAAGCTATCAGTAGCTTATGGCACGTTGATAGCAGATGTTCCAGGCATATGACCGGATTGAAGGATCTTCTCACCAACTATAGGATAAAAATGGAGGATATGTTGCTTTTGCTAGAGACAAGAAAGGTGGAAAGATGATTGGTCAAGGAGAAGTCTCAAATGGTTCATTGACTCTGGAAAAAGTGAACTATGTTCTAGAACTGGCATTCAACTTATTGAGTGTATCATAGATATGTGATAAAGACATTCCTGTAGTGTTTATGACTAATGAATGCTTCTTTCTGAAACCTTAGTTCACTGTTCCAGAGGATTTAATAATCATGCGAGCTCCAAGGAGGAATGATACATAACTCAACTGTGACATATCTTCTATCAACAGCGCCATCATCCGAATCATTTTTGTGGCATAGGCGTTTAGGACATGTTAATTTAAAAATAGTAAATAAATTGGTTAAGAACAATCTCGTTAGGGGGCTACCACTCAAAGATTTTTTAGTGGTAGAGAAATGCATGGCTTGTGCTAAAGGAAAACATCACAAAAAGCCACACAAGCTTAAGCTTGAAAATACAATTTGACATCCCCTTGAATTGTTACATACCGATTTATTTGGTCCTATCAAGTGTTAAATATATTCCTAAAAATTCTTATTGTTTGGTTGTAACAGATGATTTTTTTTTCATGGGTGAGGTTTCTTGCAAATAAAGACACCGCAGAGGAGTTGCAGCAGTTGATCCTGTCAATCGAAACAATCATCAAACAGAAGGTTATGGCAATCAGAAGTGACAATGGAACCGAATTTAGAAACCACATTTTCGACTCGTCCTTTGCAAGCAAGGGGATTCTCAGACAGTTTAGTGCTGCAAGGACACCTCAACAAAATGGTGTCGCTGAAAGAAAGAATCGTACTCTTATCGAAGCAGCACGAACTATGCTGATTGAGTCAAAGCTTCCAATTGTTTTCTGGGCAGAAGCAGTTAATTATGCATCTTATGTACTGAACAGGGTGCTTATTGTAAAAGACAAGATGAAGACTCCATATGAGCTTTTTCATAAACAGAAACCCTTGATTAACTTCTTTCGTCCATTTGGTTGCTCATGTACCTTGTTGAACACCCAAGCACAGAAGTCAAAGTTTGGTGCAGTTCCAGATGAATGTTTCTTTGTTGGCTATTCTTCCTCACAAAAGGCGTATCATGTGTACAATAAAAGGACACGCATTGTGCAGGAATCCTTCTATGTTGATTGGCAAGAGTCAAATTCACCAAACATAGGGTCGGACCCAAAATGGTTTTATGACTCTAACACTGTCTTCAAATCATTCAATCTTCCAATTTTTGACGATAATGTTATTCCTCAACCCATTGTGCAAATCACTCCTCCACCTGAACCACAACCACAACCACAGCCACGATCACCCCCACAACCCAAACCTCAATGTCAACCACCAAATGACCCTCCACCTCCATTTGACATCTTATCCACACCTCCATCGCAACCAATTTCTCAATCACCTCCATCTTCCCCTTCCCACCCATCCCAAACCAACTCTTCAACTCAATCAAACCTTTTAACCCTTAACACCAATTTTAAAACCCTAAAAGAACACCAACATAATTACATCATTGGTTCCATAACTAATGGTGTGAGGACACGGGGTCAATCTGGTTTGATAAATGAATGTCTCTATGCATGCTTCTTATCTCAAGTTGTACCTAAAAATGTCAAAGCAGCACTTCAGGATCCAAGTTGGGTCGAATCCATGCAAATGGAGCTTTAGCAATTCAGGAAACTGAACATTTGGCAACTGGTCGATCTTCCTCCAAATAAGTTTCCCATCAGAACAAAATGGGTCTTTCGAAACAAACCAGATGATCAAGGAGTCATTATCAGGAACAAATCTAGGCTGGTTGTTCAAGGTTTTGCTCAAGTGGAAGGTATCGATTATACTAAAGTGTTTGCTCCGGTTGCTCGCATTGAAGCTATTAGAATCTTTCTTGCTCACTCCGCTCACAAGAACTATAAAGTCTTTCAAATGGGCATAAAGTGTGCATTTCTATATGGAAACATTGATGAGGAGATATATGTCTGTCAGCCTCCAGGTTTTAAGGATCCAGATTTCCCAGATAAGGTGTACAAGCTTGATAAATCCTTATATGGATTACATCAAGCACCTCATAACCCTGATACAATATCTGTTCAGCAAAGGTTTTTCACGTGGCACCATCAATACGACACTATTCAATAAAGAAGTTGATAGTGAGATGCTGATCATTCAAGTGTACGTTGATGACATCATTTTTGGGTCAACCAATGAGAAGCTGTGTAGAGAGTTTGAAGAAGTGATAAAGGATCGCTTTGAAATGAGTATGATGGGGGAATTATGCTTTTTCTTGGGATTACATGTTGAACAAAAGCCTGATGGCATTCTGATTCATCTAGAAAAGTATGTTCTGGAGAATCTCAAAAAATTCAAGATGGATGATGCATCTCCCAAACTAAACCCATTCACTGCTCAAACCTACTTAACTTCGGATGATAATGGGAAACCCATCGATGCTTATCGTTATCTATCTATGATTGGGTCTCTCATGTATCTCATTGCAAGTCGCCCGGACATTACTTCCGTCGTGTGTTACTGTGCCCGTTATCAAGCAAATCCAAAGGAATCTTATGAAAAGGCTGTTAAATGTATCTTTCAATATCTCAAAGGGTCCTCCCATTTAGGTCTTTGGTATCTCAAATGAGGAAACTTTCATTTGCATGCCTATTCTAACAGTGATCATGAATCTGAAGATTTTTAGCTTATCACAACACTCGAATTTGAAGATTTTTGAAAATTTTGTGTTCTTGAGTGTTCTTGATGAAAATTCATAAAAATCATGAATCTGATGTTGTTTAACTGAAATTGATAGTGGTTTTAGCTTAGAAACATCAAGTCTAAGGTTCGTTTATCATTCATAACATCCAAATTATACATTTTGAACATTGATTCTTAGATCTGGGTTTTTGTTCATCATTGTGTTCTTCATGGGTTAATCATTTAAATCCG
The DNA here is from genome assembly GCA_018326465.1 of Flaveria floridana. Lineage (NCBI taxonomy): Eukaryota > Viridiplantae > Streptophyta > Magnoliopsida > Asterales > Asteraceae > Flaveria > Flaveria floridana. The sequence goes on along the minus strand of BJCO01763757.1, from coordinate 5,251 downwards.
ATTTTAGATGATGATTATATGAAATTGATTGTTGTTCTAGCTTAGAATCACTTATCTACAGCTACTATAACCTTTAATTTCACCCAATTCCATCAGAAATTCAAGAATCAAAAGTTAGTTCATTCAAGAACATGTAGTTTGACTTTTTCAGAATCAAACTGTTTTGAAATCCAAAAATCAACCTAATCTATGATTTAATTCGGATTTTGATTCATTTGTTCATCATACAATCATTCAAACAAACATACATACAAAAAGTTATGAATTCAAAAGTCAAATTTCATTCATAATCAACATTTACAAAGAATATACAAATTACATTTGATTTTTGACGAAGTGTTCTAATTTCACAGCTGATCCTTTAATTCCACAGCTGATGAGATAATTGCACAGTTGATGAGATAATTCCACAACTGATAATCTTCATTTTTCTTGCAACCAAGTGTCCACAGCTGATGAACAAAGAAACCAACAGCTGATGAACAAAACTTCCACAGCTGACAAACAAAATTTTTTCCAAACGTTCACAGCTGATGAACAAACTAATTCACAGCTGATGAACAATTAATTCACAGCTGATGTGTTAAGTTCCTTACACTTACTCTTTGTTTCAAGGCTGGCAACATACACTCTAATCCATTAACAACATTAATCACCATCATCCATATCCACAATTCATTCTAATTCGCAGCCCAATCAACATCATTCATTCATTCACTCAAATCACCAATAACTCACTGTGAATATACACCTAATCATACACACTGCTAAAAATCAACATCAACAACATAAAAGTTGAAACCAAAGCAAAGAACGACAAAAACACCCAAATTTCAGCTTTACGTTATCAGCATACATGTTGTGAACAAGAACAGAAAAATCAACCTAAATAAGTTCACTGCGAACATTGAACTACACTTGAAATTTCACAGCGTACGCTTGACTTTGTTGAACAAACAGCCATCATCAACAAACAAATTAAATCAATAGCAGACACAAGTCATTTGAATCCACAGCGGATTCACAACTGAAGAAGTAGACAGCGGACAAGTTCATTCCACAGAGGATGAATCTTTAGGTCCACAACGGACGAAGCAACAAAAGTCCACAACGGACATCTAACCTAACACCGGTCAAAAACCCAAACAAGGACAACTTGGTCCACAGCGGAGGCACTAACAAAACAATCCACAGCGGACCTGAAGCAGATAGTGGACTAACAGGTGTTTGAATCCACAGAGGATTCATATCAAAATCATATAGCGGACAGAAAGCATATGTCCACAACGGACAAATTTTTAGACACAGCGGAAGGGATGATCTGAAGTGGACAGCGGATGAGCAAAACAGGTTCACAGCGGATGAACTGATAAAGTCCACAGCGGACAAAGTGTTATCAACATACACAAACTTCTGTCCACAGCGGACAACTTAAGCCACAGCGGACAGCAACTTGAACACCAAAAAAAAATACAGCGGAAGAGCAATCATCTTCGAACACCAATCACCTGTAGCGGACGGTAAATTACTTGTCACAGTGGACAGAACACACGACCGACAACACTAATCAACCATCTTCAAACCACAATCGAATAACCTGCAGTACCCCCCCAATTCAACAATCGACCGCAACCATCCCTGTCGACCGAACACCAACACCCCCAAATTAACCATCGGTCCACACCCCACCATCGACCGTGACCCCAATCGAACACCAATCATAGAAATCATCAACATCGATCAACCACCATCAACCATCATCATCCTCAGCTTCGACCCTCGACACCAATCCACCTTCAACCGACCGACACACACCTCAATTTCAGTCGACCTTCGCACAACCTAAAATCAAAATCGCACATTGACAGCAGCTTCTGTTGGTTATGAGATCAAAAGGCTGAGAGATCATTCAATTGTGAGCAACCGACAGAGAATCGAGAGTGAGGCAGAGAACTGAGAGTTAGAGATCGAGAGATCGAGAGTGAAGGAGAAGGAACTGAAAGCATTCGGGGTTGATCTTTGTTTACAAGTCCTTTTACCGACAAAGGAGATTCAAATTTTGACTTTTATGTTTGTGTTGACCAGCAAAATAAATAATTTTTATAAAATTTTTAACAAACAAATTGAATCTCAATTGACAAACTTTTTAAAATTTTGTTCTCCGGAGAATTTTTAAAATTCTCAAAAGATATTATTTTTAAAAGATATTTATATTTTTCGAACAAACAAATTCACAATATTTTTATTCAAGTTAATGTGATTATAAGTTGATTAATCATCAAGTCAAAATCATTTAATTTTAATTGAGGAGATTTAAATTTTATTACTTTTTAATTAAGCTAAATTAATTTTTGTCAAGCTTAAATAAACTGTAATCGAACAAAGTTAACTCTTTAATTAGGCCGATCTAACTAAATTGAGTTTTGACGTTCTTTGGATTCAATTAAAGTTTTAAAATTTGAATCTAATTAAAACACAACACAAATTTTCATATTATTTTTGTTATTAAACAAAATGGAATATTTGACATCATTCACTAACACTCGTGTTTCCAGAAACCGAGCTCTCTTTCTTGCTGCAAGTAGAAAGAGATTTCAAGAATTCAAACAAAGCAAACCAAGTTGCAAATAACCAAACAACAGCAGCAAATCAAACAAAAGTTACAAACAACCAATCATCAGCAGCACATCAAACAATAACTCATTGTTTGATAACACAAACATTCAATTATATATAAGTCACATTGAGAAAGAACTGATGCATTTACATTTATGTGATCTTGCAAACTCAAACAACACATTGTCTAATGATTTGATAAAATGCAGGTCAGAGATGGAACAATCTCAAAGAAATGCCCAAGCACAAATCAAGACATTAAATCAACAAAACATCAGTTTAACTCACGAGATGAACCAGTTGTAAGACAAAATTGTTCAACAACAAATCAAGCTTGAAGAGTTAACTGCTGATCTTACAAAAGCAACAAACATCAACAACACAAACATTTTGTATATTGCCTGAAATTCCTATAGACAAAAAGATCAATCTATGCTCATCAGCATGCATAGATAAAGTTCAGGCTTATCGAAAACATTGCAACAATTTATCATACATGATAAAGGAGGAAAGAGCTTCATGTCCAGAAGAATTACAAACTTCTGCAAAACAAATCACTTCACTAGAGAAAGAAGTTGATAACTTGCTTAAAGAAAATCACAAGCAAAATGCTAAATCAACTGAACTCTCTATGAAATTAACAGACATAAAGGCTGAATTTGAAACCAAAATTTCAGAAGCAAGTAAAACTAAAACAATAATTAACTTGCAACATTACATTGAGCGTCTGAAACGAGCAATCAATACAGAAAATGTTATAAATGCAGAATTAAATATACAGCATAAAGCCTTCGAAGATAAAATCAATTCTCTTCTAAAGGATATAGACAAACTCCTTAGAGAAAGATGTAGTCTTCAAGCTCAAGTTACAAGACTCATAGAGTCTTTAACAAAGACAAAATCAGATCATGCATCAATAGAAGTTGAACTTGAAAATTTAAAGATGACTGCAAGCAAGTTGGAAGAACTACTAAATGCATAAAGAGATCAAAGAAGAGTGCTGGAACTACATATCATGTTGTTCCTCCACCTTACAATGATAACTATATAGAAATGCCAACTTCAATGACAAGTCCAATTAAATAAGATTCAAAGATGTAGGATCATCATCAAACAGACAAACCATCCAACATCACTCAAATCACTTCTCCTGAAACAGCACCACAGCTGTACTTCAAACCTGAATCACCATAGAATGAAACCTTTCATTCATGTGATGGTCAAGATGGAGATCCTACAAGTGATGATAGTGATAAAGAAACCAACCAACCAAACAAACAAACATTGGCATGTATTAATCATGTCATTGAACAAATCAATCCAAAACAAACACAACCACACAAATCCAAAACAACAAAGCCTAATAACAAACAAAAGGCTATGGTTCTTAATAAGAAATTCAAATCAGCATGATTTCTTGAATCAGAATTGCCTAAGGCCGAACCGAAGGAAAAGATTAAGATGGAGTCAAAGAACAAACAGAAGCCTGAGGTACAAGACATCAAAGAACAAATTAAGAGGAAGAAGACCAGATCTAATAGAAAGAAGAAAAGTTAGACCAAGTCTTCTACACCTGATCCAAACCAACCATCAACCTCAATAGCTACATTAGAAACACCAAAACAACAAACAATTCTCTATGAGGCATGTAATTTAGATTCTCACAACACTTCTGAGTGTAAAAACACTAAGAGTGATACATACATATGTCCTCATAAGAGAAAGAAACAAAAACAAACAAAACAAAAGGCTGTGAAGTTCCACTCGAATCCAACTTCATCATTTAAGCTTAAGGAAAGAAGATCCAGACCTATTCCTTACTGCTTTAATTATGACATGGAGAATCATACCACTTCAGAGTGTTCATACAACAACTCTCCCATATCACAATACAGAAGAGGTCAAAGATCTTATCATACATCAGAGTCATACTCACTAAGATCGGAGCATGAGTACTACAACAAACATCATAGCTACTCTTCTCCTCGATCACATCGACATGGGTGTGATTTTAACAATTATGATATTCATGATTATTGGGCACCAAGACATTATCCTAGGTCATACTCATAACATAAGTGTGACATCCGTCACCGAAGGTCCGTCATTTAACGTGTTCGATTAACTTTTGCTATCAGTCATTCCTCATCTCTGTAACTCATCTATGTGGATATCATATTTGCTTGCTTGGTTATCTTTATGCGTGTGCTATCGTTGCTTGAATTATCATCAACCTAAAGCGTTTTCTAAGATTGCCCCCGTCATCATTAAACGCATCGTTTATATATGAACATAATGTCACAAATAAAACCATTTTTAAAATTATAGATACTATTAACAACATTTTACCATTAATAAAACAAGACTAATTAATAACGTTTTCAACCGAAACAAAACTTAGGAACTCGGGGGCAAAATGCAGGGACTAAAAGTGACTTTTTGCAAACTTGGGATGGGTATAAAAACCCCCTTACCCAGCCCATTCTTCATCTTCTTCACTTCTCCATTTCCTTTCTTCCTCACCTTCTTCACCATTCTAGCACCAAAATCCGTCACGTTTGTTGCGTTTTCACCGTCAAATCTTGGTTATCATCGTGAATACTTACTCCCAGCAGGTAGATAACCTTGTTTGACC
>BJCO01763684.1:0-13488 GCA_018326465.1 Flaveria floridana | reverse complement strand
TGAATTCAATCGGTCTACATCTCTTTTCGGCATACGACTTCTGTCTATCCTTTGCCATCTTCATAAAGGCTTTAATCTTTTCTCACTTTTCTGTCATAGCCTCGATCACCTCAATACTTCCCCACTCTTTCTGCCCGATATCACCCCCGCATACGGGCGTCCTACACCTCCTACCATATAGCATCTCATAAGGAGGCATACCAATGCTGGCATGATAACTGTTGTTGTATCAGAATTCCGTTAACGGTAAGCGTTCATCCCAACTTCCTTCAAAGTCGATCACGCATGCTCAAAGCATATCCTTGAGCTTCTTAATCGTCCTCTCAGACTGGCCATCTATCTGAGGATGGTAAGCCGTGCTAATGTGTAGCCTCATCCCCATCCCCTCGTTATGCGGGGTAACTTCGTAATGAAGTCCATGGTGATATGCTCCCACTTCCACTCAGGTATATTCAATGGTTGGAACTTCTTGTATGGCTTCTGATGCTCTGTCTTTGCAAACAAGTAAGGCACTTACTCACATACTCCACTATATCGTGCTTCATTCCCGACCACCAATGATCTTTCTTCATGTCTTGATACATCTTTGTGGCACCGGGATGAATCGAGTATCAAGTCTTATGAGCTTCATCCATAATTCGCCCCCATAGGTCTCTATAACGAGGGATCCACATCCGCCCGAAGCGGGTTCTCACTCCGTAGGTATTTTCTCCCAACTCCGTGACTAAACCTCTTATCCGTTCAGAGTTAAGGCAATCTTCTTTCAATGCCTCATCTTGAAACTCTTTGACCTATTTCATCACGTCAATGGTCATAACCAACTGATAAGCCTTCACTCGAATCGCCTGGGGTCTCTCCTTTCGACTATGGGCATCGGCCACTATGTAGGCCTTCCCCGGATGATAATGGATCTCACAGTCATAATCTTTGATGAGCTCAATCAACCATAAAACAAATAACCAAACAAGCACAACCATTACAATCACAAGTGCATAACTATAGCCACTAAGTTGACTACACTTGTTTGCAATCACAAGTGTTGTCATTAGGTCTTTCCTAAGGGTTAACAATAACACATCAAAATGTGTCCATGAACTCCCACTTGAATCCACATCCAAATGCTTCAAGTGTCCATGTCTTTTGTGTCCTTTTTTGGGTCTTCAACTTGTGCATCTTCTTTTACAAAATCATATCCTAATACAATTTTCTAATAAAAGAAATGCACTTAATCTATTTATTACAAAACCAATGAATAAATAAATTACAACCCAAAATACAAACACAAAAAATATTACAACCCTTTCAAGAACAAAACCAAACATGACAAAATCACAATCAACCAAATCCAAATCACATTAGGTCAAGGCTATGTTATGCACCAAAATATGTATCAAATACAACATTCAAGAACAACCATGAACTCTCTTTTTAACCCTAAAGTTTCGGCCATCATAAACAAAAACTTTAGGGTTTTGTCCAAACAAAATAATCAACCAATTGATGTTAAACTTTCAAGGTTTATACTAAAGCATGTAAGATAAAACCTTGAAAGATAAGGGATTCATATATCCATGACAAAACAGCCCCTAATGGGTTGAAAACGTCCATGAAAACTAACTTTTCTTGGACTTTTGAAGCAAATATTCCACATAACCGGCTCTAAATGCCATTGTTGGGTTTGTTACAAGATTATCAAAGTTAGTTTAACCATTTAAACTACAAAATGCAGCGGATATATGTTGTTAAAATTACCTTTAATAATCTGAAAAATAAACCATTTTTAACATAAAACAAACCCATGAACAAGGATCATATGTATGTGAAATGAAAGGCTATCAAATACGAAAAATAACAACAATAAGATGTTCTTGAAACTACCTTTCAAGAACAAGAGGATGTTGTATGGATGAGAAGAAGATGATGCTTCTTGAATGTCTAGCCTCCAAAAGAGAAGTTCTCAAGCTTGTATACCTACAAGCTCTTGCAAACACCTAACTTGTTAGGAAGTGCAACACCCAAAACTCTTGCCTTCTTAAAACCTGAAAATTTCAGCCTTGGACTTCTTAGATCTGAAAATTTCAGCCTTGAATTTCTTAGATCTGAAAATTTCAGCCTTGCTAACTTAAAATTCAGCTAAGAAGGAATAAGGGGGAGTCTTTGCATGTGTGTGAGAGAGAGTGTGTGAAATGGTAGAGTGTTGGAATGCATTAAGTCTTGTAAAAACCAAGACAAGAAAAAGAATCCTAATGCCATCCCCTTGGGCAGCCGAAACCCATTTGAAATGGGTTCCCACCCATTTCAAACTTATAAAAATTATACACTCTTTAACCCATAAGTCTATAAAATTAAATCCCTTTTAATTTTATAACTTTAACATACTATTATTTGTTATTATTTAACTTACTTAAATAATGATATAAATAATTTCTCATAAACAAATTATCCATATAATTTGTTCTATTTCACATGCATTGATTTAGAAAACCAATTTTCTAAATTAATGTTAATATTGTTTGATCATATCAACAAATAAACATTTATTGGTATTTGCTTAGCTTGTTATTGGGTATAACCTGACTTGGATCATAATGTACTAACCACATAAATCTTGTATGTGTCTTCGGCATAAAAGATCCAACACCTAGAATTATAACTAACTGAAACGTGCACCTATTTAGTCTCAAAGGTTAGTCATCTGGAATCTCTGGTGGCTACCTTACAAAAGAGGGTCAATGACCAGCAATTTGAGATCACCAATCTCAAGGGCAAACTAGCTGAGAGACTACTCAGGAGGACTCAACCAGAGCCACAAGAACCAGTGGATATGGTGGACCTAACCTCTAGCTCACATATGCAAGAGGGTAATACTACCAAAAAGGGGGAGAAAAGTCCTACCTTGAATCACAGAACCTCAAAGTTCTTCTTAGAGTATGGACATAGAGGATACACCACCTTCACGGATGTGGACTCACTCATACAAAGTCTGTTTGAGGAGGGTATTTTAACGGCTATGTCAACCCACCCTATGATGCTGAGAATGAAAACTTGGGTGGAGGTGTGATGCTGACAGGAGAGCCCTATACTCCTTATACTTTAGGGGCAGCAATAAGTCTTCAATTTTTAGACCCTAAAGTACTATGAGAGTCTTTCTCTAGTTCACATGTCACTTTCCAACCCAAGTCAAAATAGGCAAGCTAACATACTAGCTCAGAGGATTCAAGATGGGATTGTTGAAGAGTTCAGACTAAGAAGAAGACAAAGGCTAATAGGCAATGTCATTGGTCAACTGGATATTGAATGGTGGACCCTAAGATTAGCTTCGAAGGGGAAACCTTGACTGAAGGCCCAGTGATAAAACATGTGAACCTTAAGACATGAACTACTTTAACATCATCTACCATCAGTGCAACACCAGCTGGTGAAGGTGCTTCACAACCTCTCTCTTGCCAGAGCTTAAGTGTTGAACCAAACAATGAAGGCCAAAGCTTTCTCCACCCTGAGTCACCAAAGCCTCTGAGTGACAAAGGGAAAAGGAAATTGATTCCTAAGAAGATTGAGGAGGAGGAAAGAGAGAGGAAGAGGAAGTAAAAGGGAGAAAGTTCAAGAAGGACCCTAGGCTTCATGGAAGCTGTAATCAGGGCTGCCCCCAAGCCAAACACTCAAGATGGTGAGTTAAGGGCAGCCAGATTGAACTACTTGGGGACCAAAAACTACAACATTGATGAACTTATCTCTCTTTCCTTAGACGAGATAAATGAACTGGCTGGCACTAAGTTATCAAAGGAGAAAAAAGAAGCAGAGGATGCAGAACTGCTTCTCAAGATAAAAGAAGAAAGGAGGAGCAAAAGACTCTATAAGCATGCCCTTACTCTCTCCCCGGTTCAAGAAAGCCCTGAGATAGAGTTTGTGGCAACTGAGCATCAACCTCAAGTAGACAAAGAAGCAGACAGACAAGTCATGATTAACTATCTGAGTGTCACATGCCTTTATCAGCCATCTGCACTTCTTCCCTTGTCCTATGAATACATAGTGTTTGAGTACCTTAAGCAGCTTGAGCAGCAAGTAATGCAAGAATATAAGGATGCTAAGAAGAAGATGGGAGAAAAAGCTACAAAGTCAAGAGCTACCATCAAAGAAAGTTTGAAGAAGTCTGCTGATAGGGAGAAGATGGTGAGCTTCTTGAAGCTGTATGGATTCTTCGGAAGGATGCTTGGTCTAATGTCTCTATCAACAATGGATGAGCATATTTGGGTGATCAAGTAGAAGATCAAAAGAGGTGAGCTTATTGAGTTGCATTCTCTACCAAGTCAGGCAACACCTGAAGTTAAGGTAAAGATTGATCCACAAGAGACAATATAACCTAGACCTAGTGTTGGACCACAGCTAACTTCATCTTCTGATCCATCTCCTTCTGAACATATGAAGGAAAAGGACCCAACTGAGGAAGACATTCAAGAACAACCTGTTGCTGAAGGCCAGCCTCCTCAGTCAAAATCTAGAAAGAGGAAGAAAAAGATGGCCATAAAAACGTACAGTAAGAAGAATAATAAGTTCAAGGCATCCACCTCTACACCTCAGGATGAGTCAAAGCATCCTGAGCATCCTTGAGTTATCGGTAGCTTCATCATCTTCACAGATTAACACGTGTAATCTATTTTCAAAAACTAAATCACATATCAAGACAAGTAATTTTATCTCAAATGTCATTCATCTATTATTCACTAATTTCATGTTAACATCATTTAGAACAACATCATTATAAAAATGTTTCCTAGCATGTTCCTATAAACATATTAATATAATACCAACTCAATGTACATCATTATACACCTAGCACATACATCATACATAAAATCATGTCATAAAACTTTCTATAAATAGCAAGTATGAAACACGTGTTGGTTTTCACAATCTCTAAATTCTACATCCATCCTTTTGCTTAACACATCATATATCCATCATCAAACCCTATTAAACATAGATCATCATCTAGAGTTCAACATACCCCAACATTTATTTTAACGGAAAGTTCTTGAAAAACCGAGCCAAATTCAAAGTTCAACACATAAACTTTCATCAATTAGCATCAACTAACAACATAAAATTATCAGTTTAATCCAATTTCAAGTAATTCAATACATTACTACAAAATCTATAAGTTTAAATTTTTCTTTATAGGAAGGTCTTGATCTTTTTATCTAAACGAAACAATTTTACAAAACTAATATGTACAATTATCATAATATTTCATATTAACACATAATCAATAATCAATTTCAAATTTTGATTTGTTTTAGATATCTATGGTTCATGTTTATCTTGGTAAATAAAATAATGAAATTAAACATAAAAATATACTTGTAGAGTAAGGAATCAAGTGCTAAACACGTTTTAATGCAAGAAACATCAAAATTTCAAGTCTAGGTGCAAGAATCAAAGCAATATATTTGTGTGGGTGTTCTTGCTGTCTAAAAATTTTAAGAAAAAAGAGGGTGAGGTGTGGCAGTATGTGGAAGGGGTTGGGAAGATTAGTTTTTAATTCTTTTTTTTTCTTTAGAATAAAGGTTGCCCATCATTTTATAAAATCTTTTTAACGACGTGATTGGACTTTTCTAACCCGAACAACTATAACATTCATACTATAAGATTTACACTTAAAGGCTGATGCAATCAAAGAAATCAAAGAGCTCTCAGCATGCATGCTTGAAGAATAAAGGAAAGTTACTTTGAAAGTTTTACATAACTCAGGAAAAATACGCTATGTTTAAAATCTTCCGAAGCCAAATGACTAAATCTTTTGAAGACAAAGATGAACTATTTTGAAGCTTCAGAGACAAAGTCTTCTAATGTCAAAGACTGATTTCTTCTGAAGAAAGAGAAGACACTCTTTCTCTAATCACCTTTTGATAAAAGTTGAATCGCTTTCCACTGCCATATTTGAAGACTCACAAAATTAGATGTGTTGGTGAAAACGTTCATACTTTTGTCAACTGTAGATTAAGGTCATTGGTCTGTAACTTTTCTACTTTTATACCTTTGATCCTTTTTGTCTTATATTAGGATGTGAGCAATGGAATGTCATAGTCACAAGTCAAAAGGCAATCTGCCTTTTGACTCTACATTGATCTTGTTGTCTAGATAGTGTTTAAAGCTGGCTATCAAAGTATAGCCGACTGTAGGATGTAGTATAAAGTGTCTCAAGTACTTGTCTTTACAATATGCTTTGTAACACTTGCAATAGAACTTGAGAGCAATATACATCATTCTTGAAAACCAATTACTATCTTGACAAGTTTAAATGGATAGATCTGTGATGATATAGTAACGCAATGCTCAATTCAAACATAATAATTTCAAAACACAAATAATTGATTCAAAAATTCATAGTTCTCATTGATAGCAAAAATTATGGATACAAAGTGTATGGGTGAACTATAATGGTTCAGTTCACCTACAAAATACATAAAGCATCCTATTTATACTATCAAAAGAAATAAGGAACATATATTTACAAAATAAGTCCCTATACTATGACAAAGAGAAAAAGACAAATGCTAATATTTTAAGAGTACTAATAATACCCCCCTAAGATTGGCATTATCTTTAGTCAACCATAAACTCTTCTGGTTCTTTGATCTTGAACACCAGCTTCTCTTTGTATAGTTCCAACTCTCATAAAGCTTTCTTGATTGCAGACTTGAACTTCATGGCAAGGATATCTTGCTCAAGCTTTGGCTCATTAGTTTTAATCTCCATCTTGTCTATTTCTTCCAAAGTTTCTTTTGACAGATGTAACACCCGAAAGTTTGTCAAAATAAAATAGTAAAGAAAAGTATCAGAATGAAAATAAAAGAGACAAAAGTCAAAGGGGGTGTTGTGTAAATAGTACACAAAAGACAAAAGTTTCACCTTTTAAAGCATGGCAGCCCATGCCATGCTCATACCTACTACTTTTTGACTGAAAAAGAAGAAGAAGATAGAATCAGAAGCTTCTCTCGGTTTGAAGAAGAAGAAGGGCAAAAATCTCCGTAGGTAAGTGTTTTTGGTGATAATTGTTTCGGTTTCTTCGTGGTTTCATCCATAGAAACTGATTATTAAGTGTATTATGTGTTTTGGTGTTTGTTTTACTTGTTTTAGGTGTTTGAACTCGTGTACAAGCAAGTGTGGAGGATTTTTGTTTGTTTGTTACACAAGGTGAGTTTCTAGACCCCGGTTTTATATGTTTTTAAACGTTTTTGGGACTGAAAATGCATGTAAAACATTTTTACAAATGTTATGTGACGTATATGTGTATTGTATGGACATTTTATGTTTGTTAAAGCTTTGTTGATTTTTAGAATCGGCGTAACAAGCTTAGAGTAGGTTAGAATAATTCTGGGATTTAAAAACACTTAGAAACATGTATGTAGGGGGACATGCTCCCAAACAGGGCCCATGCGCCTAAGAAATAGTCTTTGAAAATATTTAAGTGAGGTCATGTCCCCAAATAGGGTTCATGCGCCCAAAGAATTCACTTAGAAGGACTAAGTGAGGCTCATGCGCCCAAACAGTACCTCATGCACCTAGAAAATGCCCTAAAAATACCAAGTGTATGTTCATGCTCCTGAACAGTAGTTCATGCCCCTAAGATTTTGCTCAGATGCCTATGTGTTGGGGTCATGCGCCCTAATATGCCCATGCGCCCACTTTTTACTCAGGCATCTAAGTACAGGCTCATGCGCCTGAATGGTAAAAACGCTTAAGTAGAAGGCCCATACGCCTAAATAGTGTTGAAACACCTAAACAGGCCTCATATGCCTGCATAGTGTTAAAGCGCCCAAACACTTAGAAAAATTTTCTAAAATTTTGGGAAAATCAGATTTTTAGGGTTTTGACCGTAGTTTGACTTAAGGCTTATATGTGCCTATTTTATGCATGTTTATACTCTGTTCTTATGTTCCTGATATATGTTGATGTGTGACTTTATGTGGTGTGTTTATGATCATAAACATAAAGTATTATCATAATGAATGTGAAAGATTAATGATAATGATAGTGGAACATAAAAAATGAACGAATGAAAAGTCTAACAAGAAAAATAAAATGAGGATCAAAACTCATTGAGAGTTGTTAGCTCAACTGTGTGTATTATAGTGTGCGATTTTGGCTAACCCATGAGGGTTCACATACAGGGGGATCAGTCTTGGTGACTGATTCATAGTACGAAACATGATCCTTGTCACTTTACCTCATAAATGGTATGGCTTTATGCCTGTATATGATATGGCTTTGTGCTTGGAAATGAAGAGGCTTTGTGCCTGGAATGGTGGCTTCGGGCCATGATGGGGGTAAAGTTTGAAAGGATCTAGAAATAGTAAAAGATAATGATAAAGTACGAACGATGAATACGTGCGATAATGAATGATGAATAAGGTTATACCTTGTTGTATGTACGATGAATGCTCACGTACGGAAGTAAAGGAAGTATTTTGTTAAGAAAGAGTATCTTTCCTACATAAACTATATAAAGTATTTCAATACATAAAAACTAGAACTCACTCAGCAATGCTGACTTTTATGCATTCTCAGTTAGCAGGAAATTTTGTTGAGGATAGCACACGGGAAAGTTACTCGGTAGGGCAAGACTGAAATCCATTCACACATAATAATATTGTTGTTTTGTAATGCAAATGAACGATGCTTTTGTAATTTAACAATGTTGTATTGCTTAACAACAGTATTTATCATTGAAATAAATGGTTTTTGATAACTTAATTCCACTGCAATATTTTTATGAAATGTGTATTGTTTTATGTAAAAATGCAATGATTGTCCAACTGCAAGTGTCTCTGGAACAGGTCCTTACAAGTTGGTATCAGAGCTAAAGTTTAAGTAAATTTGGATAGAATATTTTCAAAAAAACCTAATCTTAAACTAAGAATAGGACTAAAGGAAAGGGATGCCAGCCCGAGTAGCTACGTGTCATCAGGTATTTCTTTTTCCAACGATAATTGGAGTTATATGCGTGTGCTGTTTGATTATGTGCTATTAGTAGATTTAGATACTGATGTAGTCAAGATAGGAAATGCTTGGGGTATGAAGAGTAAAGTAAGTGGTTAATCACAACTAGCCACTGTAATTAGGGACTTACTAAACTTGACATAAACTGAGGTATTACATTAAATGACCGTGTTAGTGTTTGAATCTTATAGTAATTAGAGAATGGCTGGAGGTAGATTGTCTAAGGCCTCTAGGGGTGGAGTACATGGTGGACATGATGCTGAACCGCGTGTTACTAGGAATAAGGCTAAGACTACTGAGAGGGCCCGTGAAGAGCCCGAGGTGCTTCACTAGGAAGGTGGTGATGAATGTGCGAACTTAAGGGCCTCAGTGAAAGAGGCAGTAGTAGAGGAAGTGCACCAAGTCATGTAGACGATTCTGCCATCCGTGGTGACTGAAGTTATTAAGGCGGTAAGGGAGGATGAGAAGAAAGAAAGGAGGAGGACCATAGGAAGAGAGGAAAGAGAACGATCAGAGGCCAAGACGGTTGTCTCGAGTGAAGAAGAAGAGGAGGAAGCAGTGCAGGAAACTGCACAGGGCTATAATTATGGGGCATTTCAAATATGCAAGCGCCTAACGTTTGATGGAAATGGTAATGCTGCTGCTGCTCACCGTTAGGTGAGAGGGATGGAGGTAGTATTGGAGATTAGTGAGTGCAGGGAGGATCAGAAGGTGAAGATTTCCTCTCACTCATTTGTTGACTCGGCTCTGTGTTAGTGGGACAATATTATCCAGGCCAAAGGTAGCAGGGCAATTGGCAGGATGAAGTGGCCAGAACTGAATAAGCTGGTGTTACGGAATTCTATCCTCACCGGGAACTTGACAAGATAGAGAGGGAGTTCCTACAACTTGAGGCGGGAACCATGACCCACCAGCAATACACGACCAAGTATAATGAGATGGCGAGGCTGGTGCCAGATCAGGTGACGCCGATGTTGAGGAAGATTAAGTTATATGTACAGGGATTGCCGGCTAATATTCGTAAGCATTTGATTGCTGCTCGACCAAGCACTTTTAGGTTGGCAGTTGAAAGGATCTCAGCCTCTAGTTTGATCAATTAGGTTGTATTCGCAGCGGAATTAGCACAAGAATTAAGCAAATTATACTAAGAACACACGAGATATATCAATGAAACAGTAGGTTATAGAGAGAGAGAGGAATTCTACAAAAAAGGTGTTTTCTATTAGATCACATGCTTCGGCCAGGATTACAATTAGGTCATCTTCCTTTTATAGGAAGAATGACGTCAGCTGATGTCACTTGATAGTGACATCAAACCGTTATTCTAACAAACTACTAAAAACACCTAAACTACTGAAGATGTCAAACAGCTGACATCTTCTTACAAAAATCTAAGTGTTAAACTTATTACAACAACTGAAAAGAAAACTACTGAAAACTACAACGATTGAAGAACATACTCTTCAGTCGTTTTACAAACTACTGAAATGGAAAATAAAACTATTGATAAGAAAGAGCTGAAAGGTAAACCATCACAACAACTGAAGAATGCTTCTTCAGCTGTTGTGACAAACTCTGAATATTCAGCACTTGTCTTCAGACTTTAACTTCAGATGTTTCATCAGCTGATGACTTCAGTAGTTGTCATCAGCTGATGTCTTTAGTCTTTGTCTTCAGTCTTTGTACTTCAGTTGTTGATCTTCAGTACTTTGATCTTCAGCTGATAGTCTTCAGCACTTGAGTCTTCAACACTTGAGTCTTCAGTACTTGAGTCTTCAGTACTTGAGTCTTTAGTACTTGAGTCTTCAGTACTTGTACTTCAGTTGTTGATCTTCAGTACTTTGATCTTCAGCTGTTAAGGACTTCAAACTTTGTCAAACAGCTGATGATGCTTTCAGCAGTTTTTGTGATATCTTGTGGGACTTAGAGGTTTTTCTGATCTGGGTCATTAGTTCTTTTGGTCCAACAAACTCCCCCTGAACCAATGCAGCCAAAACCTCTAAGCTTATTGTTGGTCCCACTTATTGTGGTAGAATGATTGGTCTATTTCCTTCTGGATCAGCTCAGAAGTTGACCCATATAAGCACTAGCCTGGGAAGAGGTCTCAAGGATCTGATTGGCACAGTATGGATGGGAACTCTATTTTGGGGAACTGGACACAGAGTTGTTGTCCCATCCATGAGACCTACTTCCCAACTATGAGCCTATAGGATTCTCTGGTGTAGGCTTCTAAAAACATTACTTGTTCCTTCATGGTAAGAACTTCTGCCTCACCTTCAAAGAATCCTTCAGGCCCATAGATCTCTAAGATGTATTTGGCCTGTTTACCACTTTTGAGCTCCACAGTTGTTATATCCCTATAGGCGAGTTCATCAGGGTGATTACCCTCTAAAAACAACTGGAGCTCATTTCTCCTAAGACTCTCAAACCTCTTATAGACTAACCCCTTTTTAACCACCCTATTCTCCAACATCTTTTATGGTGGCAGGTTAGCCTGATAGGTTTTCTTGAAATCTTCTATGATCTCCCAGGGTGATACTACAATGGCCAAAGAGATCACTTCATCTACAATCCGTTTTACTTGGCCATTCTATCTCAGTGGAATGTCTTTCTTCATGATCCTATAAGACACCATGGGATCAGGCCAAATACTCACTTTGTCCTTTTGAAATTGAAATGTATGCCTTAAAGTGAATAATCTCAGAGCTTGTTTCCTCATATTCATGATTGATGAGGAAGCAGCATAGGCTTTATCTACTCTTTTCAACAGCTCATTATCATGTAGCCTATGCTGCTGTTCTTCTTCAATTTTAACCTTCACAGCTTCCATCTGTGAGGCAGGAGTGATGGGAATGATGGATAAAGGTTTGGCTTTAGGTAAAGATAAAACTGCAGAGAGAGGCAGCCTATCTTCTTCCTCATCATCCTCTTCTTCTTCTTCTTCTAGCCTCAACACCCTTCTCTTCCTCTTCAAGGGAGCATCATCGGCTTTGGGTTTTGATGGTGAAGGGGTTGGTTTTGTGGGTGGTGGTTTGGTTTTTGGTATGGGAAATTGGGTAGGCTAGGCTAGCAATTTAGATGTGAGAGAGGATTTGATTTGTTTGGCTAACTCAGTCTTGTTCCCAGCACCGGCTTCACTAAGGGCTTCTATGATCAGTCCCTTAGTGAATACCTCAGACAAACAGATCTTGGTGGCTATTGCCAAGATGCTGTTCCTGGGCCATGATCTAATCTCCAGGACTGATCTTCCTAGATACTTCGAAATGAATCTTGTCATAGCCTCAAGTCTCTCTTTTTCCTCTTGGCTATAACAAGACCATCGGTATTCTATCTCTTTCACCTCCAACTTCCTTATCTCCTGATCTAGCTCAGCAGTGTTAGTGTCAAAGCCTTGCCTGAATAGCTGATCAATGATGCTATCCTTTGACCTGCTATGTTCAGCATCAGCCTCCTTTACAAGAACAGCAGATCTTTCTCCTCTCCCTTCTTTTCCTTCTCTCCCTTCTTCTTCTTGTATGTGACATGAATGTCTTTTTGACTTTCAATCACTTTAACCAATTCAGCACTCTCCTCCTTCTCCCTCTCAGTCTCCATCACCAACTCCCTCTCATGTCCTACCTCATCCTCAACCTCTTTCTCTTTCACTTCCTCCTCCACTCTCTTCCTCTTAGCTTTCACTGAAGTTTCCCCCTTTTTGGTTGCATTGGTTGCAAGGGGTTGACTGTCAGAAAGCTTCTTCAGCACAACAGCTTCCACCAAAGGCTGTATAGTAGAGGGAACCTCTCATCAAGGGTTTTGATCACAATATCTTTGATAATGGGTATGATGAGAGGCAAGGAATTTTGAAAGATAGCAACTAATTGCTCAGGGGGGATCTGTCCCTGACAACTAGTGCCAGAAGCAGAGGCAGGTAGCTAAGTTTGTGGGAGTGGCTGAGTGTATGTGAGACCTTCAGGTGAAGGCGCCATCTGTAGGTGTGTGGTGGCATATGGACTTTGTTCTTGAGTCATATTGGCGAGTAGCTCTTTGAGTCTACTCACCTCATCCTTAAGAATGGTATTTTGAGCTATTACATTGTAGAAAAAGCTCAGGTCATCATCAGTTGTAACTGAATAACCTGACCTCCTGATGGAATCACGATGAACATGTGCTAAGTGTGGCTCAGTGATCACATGTGCCCCTTATTCTTGGTACTGGGGACTTCCTGCCTCCGGATTGGATCCATCATTGGCAGTTGCCTCTGGTGAGGTCTAAGCTATGTTACCAGCTTCATCCTGCTCATGTGCTGAAGCAGGAGAAGTGGCAGCCTCACCAGATTGTCCTATCTCCTTTGCCACACTTGGAGATGAGACATATGATTCTCTGTGTTGTGGGCTCCCATCAACACTTGTATCCACCCTCTCTGTGGTTGGAGTTTTCCCAGTTGTGATTGGTTCCTGGGGAGAGGGTGGAGTGTTAAGATGAGTCAACACTTTAGCAATTATTAAT
>BJCO01763679.1:0-10464 GCA_018326465.1 Flaveria floridana | reverse complement strand
TTACATATATTAACTTCTCTTTAAACTATCAATACTCATACTTGGACCCGTAAACATATAAATATTTTCTTCATAATCATGTTTATCAAAATAAATAAACATATATCACATGTATTTAGACATGTTTCATCTCCACATAATACATACAAACTCATAATAAATAACACATATATCATGTAGTTAAACGTATAATAAAATTTAGTTACGGGTCAGTGTACTTACCTCTTGGTATCCGTTATCTATTAGAGTCGAACCCGCCTCTAAAATACACACGCTTATGTTCTCTTGCTCTAAATATTATAGATGAATCTACTCAAATATATGTACTACTAATTTTCTTGAACCCTCTTGACTTCTGTTCTTTCAAGTTGTTGCTTTCCCCTTTATTCAATACACTATAAGCATACATATATTGAATTACCTTGCCGACTTTCAAAACTTATCATTGAAGGTTCATATTATTCTTTATTATTATTATTATTTGTTTATCATTATCCATCTTTGAAACACACAAAAACTGATTTCAATATCTTCATGAGGAAGTATTAGAATTTTCAATTTAAACCCCTTTACTTTGATCAAATAGCAAATTAAACTAATTAAATAGTAATTTTATTATTATGTTTATTTTATACACACATATATATTTGAACGTGACATTCATATTACCCACTCAAATATTTATTAATTTTTCTTAAAATGTAATTTGATATTATTAACCGCTATTTTAAACGTCATACAAATCAATAGTGTTTTGATTTGAAACTTATTCGTTATAGAATATTTATAATATATATTTCAGATATTTTTTTTTTCATTCATAAAACGGGATTTTCCATTCCACAACCACACACACTCGTTTTCTCTCTATCTAAAACAATAGAAAATATGTATACTTAAACCTCAAAATATGGTACAAAAAGAAAGAGTTGACAACTATTGTGGTCATATTTGAATAAATCTTAAACTACCTATTCATTCCATTTGCTTTTTTAATATTTATATAATTTACATCTGTTAAAATAGTTAGATTTTAAACTGAAATTAATTCCAGTTTCGATCACATGATATATTTTAAGGAGTTGAAATGTTGCTAGAATGAGTCTAGTGGGTCGGGTCTTGGAGTTTGTTGGACTAGGTTTAGTTGTTACCTAATTATTCTTGAGTCTAGATCTAAGTTTCAACATGTATAGAACTAGATAAAAAGATGGCATGTGAGAGAACACTTGGATGACTTCTATGTGATTAAAGAGAAGAGAAGTAGATAGGCTTTTATTAAACGATTAAAATCATTTACATATTATTTCTCATTTATCTGTGAGTATATTCTTTAAATTATAAGAAATTGTTGGTGTTTTTACTCATTTAGATGACAACACAATCTCTCGTTTTCGTTTTGGATGATGCCTCGTAATTTCCCAAACCGGTAATAGGATGAACCTCCTATTGTATTCAACATATTGGGCTGAAGTCAGCCCTTAAAATATAAAAAAAATGTTGGTACACTAGTTGTTACCTAAAAACAATTTAAATGTTAATAATAATAAATAAATAAATAATAATAACTGGGAAACATTAATACAACTAAGAATGCTAATTAAAAGAGCTACCAATAACAGGATCCTCTAAGATGTCAATATATGCAGCTACCAAAGCTTTTTCTTCATCCGTAAACCAACTTAGGGGTTGTTTGGCAGTCTCTTAATCAGCCTCTTAATGGTTCAGATGCTTAATGATTCAACACTTAATGGTTCAGACTGTTTGTTTCGCGAGCAAATGTCTGAATGGTTAAGACATTTGCCTCTGAATGGTTAAGTATTATACTAATGCTGAATGGTTAAGAGGTCTTATGCTAAATGATTAAGACCTCTTATCTGAATTGGTCAGACATTTGCCTTTGAATGGTTAAACGATATACTAGCTCTTAATGGTTTAGAACTCTTAATGGTTCAACACTTAATGGTTCAGACCTTTTATTGATTCAGCACTTAATCATTCAAATATTACCAAACAGCACCTTAGACCTCTACCGGATGATTGTTGTGGTTGAGATAGGCATAAAAGCTTTTTTTATTATTTTTTACTTTTTATTTTTATTTTTATTAACTTCTTTTCGGAGGCTATGGGGGATCTTATGTTTCATGAACACAGTGGCATAATTGGTTGTTGATTCCACTCGTGATGGTATAGAATCGGTGTGAAAAGCTCAGGGTGGTCAAACTTTAGGTAGTAAACGTTAGGATAGTCTGGTTGAATATATATTTGACATTACCGGGATGATTAAAATCCATTTCTTTTGGAGTGACAAGCAGTGTTGTTAGGACCGGATCGGACCGGTCGGTCCGACCGGGGATTGGTTAGGTGGCCGGTCCGGTTCAGTGTGATTCGTTTTGAACTGGTCGAACCGGTGGTTGGACCGGAATTTGATTTTTTTTTCTTTATGGGTAAAAACGGAGTGTTGAACCATAAATTAGTATGTTAGATATACAAATATAGTTAATTTTTATATATAACTATAAAATACATATACAAATTACTCATATTTGATTATATATATATAACTATATATATATATAATATACTATATATATAATTATGACGTCATCCGGTTTTTAAATCCAGTCCGCCCGGTCCAACCACCAAACCAGTTAGGTGTCCGGTTCGACGTCCGATCCGATTCTGAAAACATTGGTGAAAAGTAAATATAAGAAGTATTGTCTTTTTTAATTGGGGTAATTATAATCTACTAGTATTTGTAGGGATTATTATTATCTTTTTTTTTTCTACAAAACTAGTTGTCAACAACATTTATGTGGTTGGCAACGATTACCAATTTCATATTTACTATTTAGAATTTTTTTTTTCGCGCAAGATATCTCATGCGACCCTCACAAACTAGGTGCTTGTAGACATGTAAAAAAAAAGGTTCGGGAACCGGTTTACCCAAAAAGACCAAAACGGGCTAAAAACCGGTTTGGCCCAGACCGCTGGTTCCCCCTTTGATTTCTCCGTTCCAGCCCTCAAACTGGTCCGTTTTAAAACCGGTTTATAAACCGACACCTGACCCAAAACGGTTTTCAAACAAGTTTTAAAAAATAGTCGTTGTCCAATGTTTATATAGCCGTTTTTTTACCGTTATGGGCAATTTTTGACCTTTTTTGTGTTTTTTACTATTATACCCCCATTAGGTTAGTATAAATATGTATTGGATGTTTTGATTGAAACACAACAACTTAAAACGCTCTCTACTATGAAAAATCTCAAAAACACTCAATACTTTCATGCATTAAAAAAACTCTCAAATGGTTTCATCAAGTGCTCAATCATCCATTGGCTGTGATGCGTTTTCAAGCAACGTGGTGGTAGCAATCATTCCTACAAAGAGGGACCTCGAGTATATGCAATTCCGATTTATGTCAAATGGTTAGCGATCCAAACAAAGCTCGTTGCAAGTTTTGCAATAAGTTTTTCAAAAAAGATACAAGCATAACCTTGAAAAACCACATTGCGCATAAATATTATAAAGCGTTGGAAGGTGAACCGTCTCGATGTTAAGTTTCGATGACTAGCGAAGGAAACATTTGAGCTTATAACATTGTTGCGGTTCGGGAGAAAATGACACATTTTGTAATTCAAGAAAGCTTGTCATTCAAACATTTCGACAATAAACGTTTGACTTGACTCATTCAACAAACACTTCAACCATGTTATACCAATTTAAGTCGTGCTATTCTTTGAAAAGATTGTTTAAAAATGTGAAAAAATTAAAAATGAATTAATATCTTATTTTAAAAATTTACAAACCGGTGTTAACTTAACTAGTGATGTTTGATCGACTTCTCACGATTCACCGGACTCGTAAAATTGTGTCACCGCCCGTTAGGTTGAACCTTATTTGTGGCAAATGATAAAATGTACGATTGTGTTTGACTTGTTTGATTATCCTCACACTTGTGAAAATATTTTTTTATCTTATTGATAAAGTTATTAAAATATATAAACTAGAAAACAAAATTTTCCGTATATCTTTTGATAATGCGTCAAATAAAACACTTACGAGATAACATCTAAAATTAAAATATAAATCAATTTGTGACGGTGTGTTTTTTCATAGTCGATATGTTGCGCATATCATAAACTTAGCCGTTTAAGACGGTTTAAAAATGATTGAACCAACAAAATATTCATTTTAAAAAATGTTACGTGACATTTTTAGCAGCAACCAAAGATATATTAAGTATAACAAGTTTTGTAAAGACGTAAATTCCAAATGTTTAGGTCCGAATTGGGACGTACCTACATGATAGAATTCGACTTGTAATATGTATATATTGAGCAAAAGAAAGTTTAGTAGTTTTTCATAATATGAAAAGACTATTGAAGAAATAAGCAAAATGGTTCATGTTTTTAAAACTGTAACTACTTGTCTTTCTGGAGTTTATTATCTGACGAGTCCATAAGTATTTCATCAACTTTACTTAATGTCTTCAAAAATTTAATGAGTTGTCATCTAGGGGTAGACCTTATTCGGATATGATACCCCAATGAAAGAAAAACTTACAATGTATTTTAAGAAAATGCCTCCAGTTATTACATGTGCCGCTCGCTGCCTTAAACCCTTGCTTAAATACTTCAAGAGTTGAAACTGTAATTATTAAAATTACTCTTGATTTGGGTTTAGATGAAAAAGACCCATTTTATGGTCATAGTTTAAAAGTTAATTTTAACCAACATTTATCAAACATGTTTGATATTTATTTAGTAAAATATAGTGAAACATCAAACATTCATAAATCAATGAGGCATGTACCATATGCTGAAAGTTCAGATGATCCAATATTTATTTTATATAATACTTTAAGGGATGAATATAATAAACATTAACGTGGTAACACTCCTAGTAGCGAACTTTGGAGGTAGGGTGGGATGAACTTTTTATGCACCATGACTTCACAAGATCTTAAAAATTATAACTTGTTGGCTTGGTGGAAATGTAAGATTGATCAATTTCCCATCCTATCCACCATGGCCCGACACTAACCATCTATGTTTTCATGGTAGCTTTGGAATCTGTTTTTTCTGTTAGTAGCAGGATTAATCAATAAGACCAACTCGACTCCCTCCCCAAGCGGTTGAAATGTCAGCTTGTTTAAAGGATTATTTGGATGTCACGGAAAGAATACAAAACAAATGCTCACTTGAAGTAAAATTGAAATATGAAGCTGAATTATACGAGCACGAAGTAGAGAGTGGATTGACACCGGAAATAACCGATGATAAAGCACATATGATGATTACCTTCGTAATAGCTCGGGTTCGGGGGAGAAGAATAAATGTATCAAAATATGCAACGAATGGATGACTAGATTATATGTTTATTTTTAAAAAATAAAGACTAGAATTTTAAGTCATTTGAATTGTTTCTATGTTTTATATTTTATGTATTTCACTTTGATTTTTAAAAGTGAAAGTACTGAATGAATTTAATTTTAAGTCGTTTGTAATGTTTCTATGTTTTAATTTTTATAACTCATAAATTTCTTGTACAAATAAAAATAAACAAATACGTCTTGTGATTATAAAAAAAATAATTGTGCATTTAATTTATCATTTCTTATAAATTTATTTTTATGATTTCATAGTTTATAGTTTTAGTTAATTTGTAATGATTAAAAAAATAACCCAAACCGGTTTGAGCCGGAACCTGTTTCCAAACCGACCCAAATCGATTTGTATAGAGTCGGCTTCCCCACACCCCAAACCGGTTTAGAACCCGAACCAGTTTGGGAAAAAACTAGTTTCATTGAATTCGAAAAAAATGGTTCGGTTTTGAACCCGAACCGGTTTGGAGGGAAAAACCGTTTTGTACACCTCTAGGTGCTTGGTGTTCCACGCATGAGTGAAATGCCACATCACTTTACATCACGAGCACACCACATTTTTTAATAGATACATAAATCGACCGTATAAAATCGAAAATAAAAATATAATTTAATGCAATATTACTCGGAGGAAAACTAACAATGGTCAAACATGACCGTGGCGACGCCAGTCAAAAGCTGATTTACCAGTGGCAGAGCTTGAATGCTCCTACAGGAGGGACGGTGGTGAAATTAAATTTTTTTAATGGAGGGCGAACCGGATATATATAAAAAAATTTATATTATCAAAACAAAAATTTATATTACTGGACAAAAAATTAACGATACTGGTAAAAAAAGACCTCATGTCATCCACCGCTCTCCTTAAAAGACGTTTTCTTCTTCATTCCTTCATTCACACACATCTCTCTCTCTCTCTCTCTCTCTCTCTCTCTCTCTCTCTCTCTCTCTCTCTCTCATCTTCAAGTTCTTCAAGTTTTCAATTATCAAACTAATATCTTAAATTCTCTAAGCTTTCATTCTGCAAATCATCGTGCTCCGCTAATTATACATGGTGGTAAGTTAATCTCCTTCCACATGATATTGTTCATACACTGTCGTATAAAATTACTTCTTTCGATTCAATTTTGACTTAATTTCCAATAAGTTTTTGTTTGTTGAATCAGTAGATTTTAAAGTACTGCATGAAATCGATTACTCGATTAGTCAACATTATTGTTTGTTTTGATTCACAAATCTCATGGGAGAGCTTTGATTGGGGTACGGTTTTGATTTTTGATTTTGATAAAATGTTCACTTTGATCGTGAAAGTCAAGAGTTGACTTTACGTTTATGATGAAGGTACGATTGAATTTCTTAACGGGAATTTTAGGCGCACCGTAGGTAATTTGAAAAAATACCGATTCAAACCGTGACATATTGACCAAACCGTGACATATTAAAGCCTAAAGGTCACGGTTTGACCAAACCGTGACATATTGGGCTTCAGAAAAAGTTCTGCACATCGGGATTGAGTTAATTATTGGGAGTGAGTTTCTTGGTTTTGGTGGTGTATATGTCACGTTTTGATTATGTCACGACATATTGGGTATAATATTTAATTTTTTTAATATTTTTTATAATATAAATGTAAGATATTTTATTCAATTTGTAACTTCTAATATTTTTATAAGATTCAAATTTTCTTTTATTTAAAATTTTAGTATTACGTACATATATAACAAACAAACTAACACTTAAAAACTAACTTATAAACATTAATTTTTATTAAGTATATATAACTCGTAGTTCTTAAAAATTGATTTATTCAATAACATAACGCATGATTTGTTTACCAAAGTTTAATTAATTTATGTAAATATTAAGAATACAATATTTTAGTTTATTCTACTTCACAAAAAGTATGAATTAATGTATTTTAGCTTTCAAGAAGTAACTTTTAATGTATTTCAATTTTTAAAAAATATGAATTAATATATTTTAGCTTTCAAAAATTAACTTTTAATGTATTTCAATTTTTAAGAAATTTGAATTAATGTATTTTAGCTTTCAAAAAGTAACTTTTAGTGTATTTCAATTCTGAAAAAATACCATTTAATTTATTTCACTACTCAAAAAATATCTCAAAAATATCTCAAACCGTGACCTTTTGGGCAAACCGTGACCTTTTGATTCAAAAAAATATCTCAAAATGTCAAGGTTTGGCTAAACCGTGACCTTTTGATCCGGTTTCTCCCCAAATTGTCACGGTTTGGCCAAACCGTGACCTTTTGATCCGGTTTCTCCCCAAAAACACATGCGGTGTCCCCAACAGGACCCTTTCTTAAAGATATTAATTTATTATCGATGGAGTTGACTTTCATTGGCTACAGAAATTAAGACTTAAGAGTGGTGTTGTATAATTGAACTGTCTTACGACTCGTATGGTTTAATCATGACTTATGAGACCACAAAATTACAATTTGAGCATGTTTGAAGCCAGATTTAGGTTTTATTAGCAATGAATACTATCGAATTTTAAACTTTAATTATATATTTATATATATCATACTAAGTTAAAAACTCATGTATTACATAAATAGAAAATTTTAACATATTAAACACATTAGACTTTATTAATACTAGAACGGTGTCCGCGCAATGCGGCGGGACGACATTTTACATGCGACACGTGTTTTTAATATTTTATTATTTTTGTAGTAGTTTTATAAAATTTTAATATGTTTTTAAACTAAAATTAAAAACACTAAATAAATTCATTCTGCATGACTACTTGTACATTTACGCATTAACTTATTGTACCTCATAAGATACGGACCGGTTAAACAAAAAGTTTACATAAAAACATTTAAAAAAACACAGGTTATAGTTATAGTCTAAAAAGTTTTTTAAACGTGATATTTTAAAATATAGAGCTGAAATGTTAAAACAAATTCAGTTTTTTTGGTTTATGGGGTAGATAATGTAAAATTTTATATAAATATTAGAAAGTGTAGGTTATTATATAACTAATTGTAAGGGGTGATATGTAAATAATGTTATAAATACTATTTTACCCTCAAAATTAGTTATAATTTATGCATTAAATAAAGTAATTATTTTTAATTTTATGGTATCTTAAAATGTTCATCTCATATACTTTATATATAGTATAGATTTTTTATGTTACATGCTTACATGTTATTAACAATTAATGGAATAATAAATAATGAAAATTTAAAAAATTATAAATAACAAATAATAAAAATACAAAAATTATAAAATTATGTTCTATGATAATATACAATGGAAGTTTTATAATTTAGTATGTTTTAATAATTTATTAAAATTAGAAGATTTATATTTAGGATATATATTTGTTTAGTTTAATTATTTAAAATTAATTTCATTTAATAAAAGAGAGAGACGGAAGAAAAAAGCTTAGGCTTCATGAGAAGTTGCACGTGTCCCTTTAAAAGGTTGTTCTAATCTGGTCATTAATATATTTAAGTTTTAAGATTGTTCTAATCTGGTCACCAATATATTTATTTGTCTTAATCAGGTCACTCTTAAATTTTTTTGTCTCAATCAGGTCACTTATAATTTTTTTTGTCTCAATTAGGTCACTAAAGTTTCAGAATTGTTCTAACTAAATCACTCATAAATTATAAAAATATTTAAAATACAATTTAAATATATAAAATAATAACAATATTTATAAAGAATCGAATCATTTTATAAATTTGTGAATTCTGTAAAAATTTCAAGAAAAACACGAGTGAGCTAATTGGAACACTCCTAAAATTTTAATGAACTGATTGAAACTAATAGAAATATCAGTGACCTGATTGTAATAAACAAAAAATATGAATGACCTAATTGGAACACTCGTAAAACTTGGTTACTATTTTATGAAGTTTTCCCCTTTTTTATTTATTAGATAGTATTAATTATTAGATGGTGTAGATTATATTATAGAAGAAGTTTATGATTCATTTAATTTAAGTTAATTTACTATAATATGTTCATTTTGTTATACATACATACATACATACATATATATATATATATATGTATATATGTATGTATGTATGTATATGTATATGTATGTATGTATGTATGTATATGTATATGTATATATGTATGTATGTATATATATGTATATATATGTATATATATGTATATATATGTATATAGGATCAAGATCATTACAGAACCACTTTTTATTTTCAGAACCAAAAAAACCATTGATTTACATAAATGTAAATTACGAATCACTAATTTACATATATGTAAGTTAAAGCTGGTGATGTTTAGTTGTTTTATATAATTTATTGTTCATGTCTAATATGCATATATGTAAAACAACTAAAGTAAAATTAGACTTAATTTACATTTATGTAAATCAATGGTTCTGTGGTTCTGAAAATAAAAAGTGGTTCTGTAATGATCCTAACCCTATGTATATATATGTATATATATATATGTATATATATATGTGTATGTATATATATTTATGTATATATATTTATGTGTGTGTATATATATATGTATATATATTTATGTGTGTATATATATATATGTGTGTGTGTGTGTGTGTGTGTGTATATATATACATACACACACTTTAAGGAAATGAAAACGCACAAGTTGTTTTTTTAAAGTATTCAATTGATTAATATTTTGAGTACAAATGATACAATCAGCACATAAAACCAAGTGGTTAAAAAGCTTGCATCTACTATACAAGTGTGATGGCTTTATACTATAAAATCTAAACAATAAGAATAAACTATTTAATGTTTAGAATGTACAACCAGACGGTAAATCGGCATATCAGAGTTAGGCAGCTTTAGTAATATGCTGTCTCCAAAAGGGAGAACATAACAGCCGTCGGTACACACAGTATTGTCTTATGTAACAGTTGATCAGCAGCTCATTAAGTTCATTGTTGATCAGCAGCAGTCATGGTTGTAAAAATCGCTAGGCGCTAGTCGGGCGGTGGGGTACCGACTAGGGATTAATCGGGATTAATAGTGATTAATCGGAATTAATCGGATTGGAATTTTATATGTTAATTTACAAATTTATAAATATATATACA